>JAUMHA010001972.1:0-10008 GCA_032359765.1 Saxidomus gigantea
AGTTATCTCGTTCCTATATAAATCTACAGTAAATGCGTGGTGTGTGTTTCTGCCACATGTTAAAAGTAAAAGAAGTAGTTAGTTTTCCTTGTTAGGAACTAACGTAAAATTGAAACGTGGCTTTCGTGTAAGAATCCATGTTAACAGTCTGTTATAATTTTCCACACGTGATATGGATGAAAATCTACACGTACTTTACACACGGACGTTAAATATCTGAATAAAAAAGTAGAGGATCAATTTATTTCACTGTAATGATTTACATGTATGCTTATTGTAATGAACAAAACCACAAGTAAATATATGGTAGGCAAATGCCTGCCCGACCTTAGAAATAATATACCCTTTTCAGAGTAATGTTTTATCTTTTGTATGTGTTTTAATTTATACATGGACGGAGCAAGGTTGGACCTCATCTGGAGGGTGGGGGTGGGGGCGCATTGACTGTCTGCTCCAACGTTGTATTGCTCATAATTACAAAAAAGTCAACTAAATGTCAGAGATGCATATACATGTACCTAAATTTTTCGATTAAAGTGAAAGACTGAAACGATGTTCAAAATATGTCGCGTTTCTATACTGCCTAACCGGAACGTCGCGACGTTAAATGACGTTGTTTCTTAGAAACGTCAAACTTGGGATTCTGTTCGACATAAGTAGCAACATTTTTTTCTTTCTGAAAACAAATGGGAAACAGTCAGTGTGCGCCGCGTGCATACGGCGAAAATGTCAAAGATTTTCTACTACGCAAGTTTGGTCGTGTTAACAGAAAACGTAGAATAGATGATTTGGTGATGCTAGCAATTCACAATGAAGGAGAGAAGTTCAAAAAATATGCAGGTACCTTTCAGTCATTAATTTAAAAGAAAATGCGTTTCACTAGAATATTACAAACACGGATAATGAAACAAAACTCTTGTTTTCTTCAATAATGAAGAATTCTTTTAAATATTGTACTTGGTAAACACTAGACAGTGAAACACAAAACAGTGAACTATGTGAGTGAAAATGTGAAGCGCTCAATAAATAAGACAATTGAGTTTTAACTATTCTGTGGACTTATATATTATAAGAAATGAAACTGGAAAAACTGTTACATAGAAATTCAAGGAGAAACGGAACCTCAAAAAATGAATAAATTGAAAACTGGGAAGACAAAACAAACGGGCCAAAAAAATAAAACCAGATTTGTTTATATGGATTCCATATCTGGCTTCGAAACTACATGAACTACATGAAAACATATCAGAGTGTAATTCACCAAGAAGTGTCTCACAGCAAATTGTTTTAGTATTAATTACCGATACAGAAAAAAGGAGCTCCACTGTTATATTTAACGCACCGCCGAAACAACTGTTTTTTCTTCTTCTCAGTAAATAAAGTCAAAATGAAATGTGACAAACGCGCCAAAGCTGTTGTATGGGAATTAATGTTATTTTCCTCACGTGATACCAATAAGAATCCACATGTGCTTTACACACGGTCATTAAATATCTGGAAAAATAGAGGCTCATTTTAATTCAATGCAATGGTATACATGTATGCTTCTTGTAATAAACAAAACCACAAGAAGATATATGGTAGGCACTAGTAGGCAACTGCTCGTCAGATCTATGTGCAGCCGCGTCGAATCTCATCCGCCACATGTGCAGCTGTGTCGAATCTCATCCGCCACATGTGCAGCTGTGTCGAATCTCATCCGCCACATGTGCAGCTGTGTCGAATTTCATCCGCCACATGTGCAGCCCTGTCGAATTCCATCCGCCACATGTGCAGCTGTGTCGCATTGCATCCGTTACCATGTGCAGCCGTGTCGCATTTCATCCGCCAAAGGTGCAGCCGTGTCGAATCTCATCCGACATATGTGAAGCCGTGTCGCATTTCATCCGTCACATGTGCAGCTGTGTCACATTTCATCCGTCACATGTGCACCCGTGTCACATTTCATCCGCCACAGGTGCAGCCGTGTCGAATCTCATCCGCCACATGTGAAGCCGTGTCGCATTTCATCCGCCACATGTGCAGCCGTGTAAAATTTCATCCGCCACATGTGCAGCCGTGTCAAATTTCACCCGCCACATGTGCAGCCGTGTCGAACTTCATCCGTCACAAGTACAGTCGTGTTGCATTGCATCCGTCACATGTGCAGCCGTGTCGCACTTCATCCGCCACATGTGCAGCCGTGACGAATCTCATCCGCCACAATTGCAGCCGTGTCGAATTTCATCCGCCACATGTGCAGCCGTGTCGCATTTCATCCGCCACAGGTTCAGCTGTGTCAAATTGCAATTGCCACATGTGCAGCCGAGCGAATTTCATTCGTCACATGTGCAGCCGTGTCGAATTTTATCCGTCACATGTGCAGCTGTGTCGCATTGCATCCGTCATATGTACAGCCGTGTCGCATTTCAACCGCCAAATATGCAGCCGTGTCGAATTTCATCCGTCACATGTGCAGCTGTGTCGAATTTCATCCGTCACATGTGCAGCTGTGTCTGCAGCCGTGTCGCATTTCATCCCTTACATGTGCAGCCGTGTCGAATTTCATCCGCTACTTGTGCAGTCGAGTTGCACCTCGTCTACTCTGCTTCAATTGCAGCAGTGTCGCATTTCATTCGTCACATGTGCAGCCGTGTCGAATCTCATCGGGCACATGTGCAACAGTTTCGTATATCATCCGTCATATGTGTAGCGGAGTTGCACCTCACAAAATCACATGTTACAGATTATTTCTAAAACATGTGCAGCGCTGACGTATTTCATTCAATTTCATGTGTCCACAGCAGGAGTCAATATCATGTGTCCACAGCGGGAGTAAGATATCATGTGTCCACAGCGGGAGTCATAAATCATGTGTCCACAGCGGGAGTCATACATCATGTGTCCGCAGTGGGAGTCATATATCATGTGTCCACAGCGGAAGTCATATAGCATGTGTCCACAGCGGGTGTCATATATCATTCTTTCCCATGTTTTGCTAAGGCGAACATCATTCATTAACATGTCATGCAGAGTCACATATCCTTTGTTCATATGTGTATAGTCAGTTAGCCATATTATCATTCATTCACATGTCTTGCAGAGTTGTATTTTTACAGTCACAATTTGCTTTATTCATTCAGTCGCATTTTACAAATCACCCGATCACTGGTACTAGAGCACTTCAATTGGCTACCCCTTTCAGCAGGTTTCTTTATATTTCACTATGTGCCGTTTATTTCAGGTGGCATGAAACTTACAAAGCAGGAACTCGCTAGGTACCATGAAGAAAGAGACAATCTCGTGGACGAATTCAACGATAATGTGATGGAGATTGAAATGTGTAACCTAGGAAACGAGACTCCATCCAACTGCTGCGACAGCGATGAATCTTACTCAAGTGATTCCAGTGAAACTCTGAGTTCCTCCCCAGAATCAAGCCCAGAATCGCTAGTCGTTACATATCCCGAAAGCCAGAGGCTACTTGAAGAGTATTGTAAACTAAAAGTGGATATTAAGGTTATTCAGTTGCAAAGTTTTCTGTTTTTTCATGTTTAGTAAGGTCAATGTGAACATTTTTACATGTACTTCATGAGATGTGCTTTTAGACAAACCATCCGCGGATTGTGACAAGTCCCTCTAGCGCAACACCTTCGATTTATGTTCTGAAACCGGTTCAAAATGCATTACCAGTTTACAAAAGCTATATATCACCATGTCACTGGAAAGGAAGCTGTCGTATTTCAGACAATGAAAGATATTTGCTTTCAAAGTTAAAACAACTCTTTAATTCAAATTTTCGGCAATACTGCCTTTTTAAAGAAATCTGTCTGCACTTTTACAATTTACATGTTGACCATCTTTATGACAAACCTCTTGAAAAAGGCGGTATTGCCGAAAATTTGAATTAAAGAGTTGTTTTAAATAGAAAAATAGTTATCCTTATTATTCCCTGAGGAATATTTGAAAAAATTTATTTATATGGTATTGCAGCAATTCTTAAGATTTAACTTTTAAACTCACATGAGCGTTGTGTTCAAGGTGAGTTACTGCGATCACTCCGTTTCCGTCGTCATTTGCCGCCAGTTGTCGCCAATCGTCAATTGTCGCCAGTCGCCCGTCGTCAACATTTTGCTTCAAACGACATCCTGTAAACAAGTGTGCAAACTTTGACCTCACATGAATATTGCATATGGTGCCATCAAGCAAAGTTGGTTAAAAATGTTTTTCATGAAGAGCTCTGCTTGCCATGGCAACCAAATGGAAACACTTTTAAAATAATCATGTTACTAAATAAACTGCATGCCGCAGGGTCTAATGGTCAACTTTCAAGTTTGTTCAAGTAATAGCTTACTCCTGGATCAAAACTGGCCCTATCAAAACCACGGCCGTCAGGAAACTGGGCTAGTTTCTATATGGCTATGTACTTAACTTGGAAAATGTTCGTCTCAGAAGTATTTGGTCAGACTTTGATATAATTTTGGAAGTATGATCCCTAAGGGTGCCAAGAAGCTAATTTAAATGTGAAACTCATGTGAGCAATATATGGCAATATAGTCCCTCTTGGAGCTTGTATTGACATTTCAAAAGATATCTCTGTTTCAGGAACTGGATCTCGTATCCCTGTCGGGTTTACCAGAATGGGAACAATACAAAAACATGGCTGACAAACGGACATCATATATAGAACAATACAACAAGGTCAGTTTTCATAGCTTATATACTGGAAATCATAAAACATGTAAAAGGCAAGTTGTTTTCGTCTTATAGAGAAACAAGCAATTTTGATATTAAAGTTAGTTCGGGCCACTTTTCATGAAATTCTAAATCGTATGTTTTACAAAGCCAGTCCTATACTAAGATAAATACAGTATAACCTCTATAAGGCATTCCGCAAACAAACAAACATTCTGTAGTTATGCAAGCACTGAAATGGTTAACATCTTTCAAACTTGTTAACTGTTGTACACATTTCTTCCAGTCCAATGGCATTCTCTTGGTAGAAAACTAAAGACAATTAGTAGGTCTAAGATACTGATTGATAAAGCGGTTATAAACTTTACTTGCAGACTACCGATAAAGATACCTGCTTAGGTAAAGACAAAAGCAACCATAGAGATACAAATATTCAAGTAAGAGTCGCAGGTAACAAGTTTGAAGCTCAAAAGAAGATGGACAAGGTTGCACTAGAAATTGGCGGTGGGGAAAGGCTCAAGTCTGATGACTGCAAACATGCACAAATCGCATACAATAGCAGCTTTGAAAATGGTAGAATAGACAATGGTAAAATGTATCATATATCAGCCCGTACAGAGAACGGTGTAGCTACTCATGTACGGCCTGCGTCCCAAAATACAAACAAAAGACCCAGATATCTAGAGAAAATTACGGAAGGTCTCAGACAAAGACAAACATTCCAAAGCAGAGTTAAACCAAAAGTTGCAAAAAGAGGAATTGATAAGGGCGATAGTGTTTCTGGAGAGTTTTCGTTGTCTTGTGCTACAGCTACTGAAGAACATCTTGAAAAGGATTTAGAGTTAGAGGTCAATACAAACAAGAATGCAGATAGAAAAATTGGTTTCTTTGGACGAGTGGCAGAAAAACTTAGACACAGAAGCAGTTCTCGATTGTCTCCAAACAGTATCATACACGTGAAACCAGCAACATCTACCACAGAGTTTATGCCTCCGTAGGAAGGCATGTTGTTATCTCATCCATCGTCCGCTCGTTCTTATGTTCGTCCGTTCATCCGTCTGTATCTTTTGTCTTAAACAAAAAGCGGCAAAAGAGTTACATTTTCATGAAACTTCATGAATACAAAAATAAATCGCAATGAAAAGAGAGTTTACACGCTTAAATCAGATGAGCATTTTGCCAAGGTGAACGTCATAAACATAAACTAAAGATGATTTGCTAAAGGTCCACACAATTACACAAGAAAAAAATCGGTATCAGGCATGAGCAGTCAAAAGAGCAAGGTGTCTGTCTGTTTAAAGGAAGTTCCCATGCACTAGTTTTCGAATGTCACCCATAACAAAGACAAAACAGGAACAATGGACATGACTCTTCACAAAATGTAAGAGTCGTCTTGCACATAAATGTCAGGACAATTCCTTAAAAGAAAACGATGATTTTGTAGGGTACGTTTTGCAGTGTGTCAGTAAACAATCTTAAGGATTTCATAAAAGTATTATTGAAAGCAGGACGTGTCACATCTTCTGATTATCTAAGTCTCTAAGGTTCGAGTTCGAAAGCTGTTTGTGGTGTTTCCTTTATATGTCTTAAAATAAAAAACATGACATTTTACTGAGCGGACAAGAGCATTGTACTGTGTATTGCACATGGACGAGAGTATTTAACCGTGGCTTAAACATGAACGAGAGCATTTTACTGTGCCTCAAACATGGACGAGAAAATGTTACTGTGTCTCAAATATGGACGACAGCATTTTACTGTGTCTCTAACACGACAGCATTTTACTGAGACTGACACACAAGCGAGAGGATTTTACTGCAGCTCAAGCATAGACGAGATCATTTTACTGTGCCTCAAACATGAAAGAGGGCATTTTCCTGCATCTTAAACATTGACGAGAGTATTTTAACTGTGACTTACACATAAACCAGAGCGTTTTAATGTGTCTCAAATATGGACAACATTTAACTGCATCTCAAATATGGATGAGAATATTTTACTGCGACTCAAACATAAACTAGAGCATTCATGTCAATGACGAGAGCATTCACTGCGTCTCAAATATGGATAAGAATATTTTACTGTGCCTCAAAAATAATCTAGAGCATTCAAGTCAATTTGTATCAAACACGGACGAGAGCAGTTTTCTGCGTCTCAAATATGGATGAAAATATTTTACTGCGTCTCAAACATGGACGAGAGCATTATACTGCGGTCAAGATATGCATGAAAGGATTTTACTGCGACTCAGATATGCATAAGAGCATTTTACTGTGTTTCAAACGTAGACGAGAGGATTTTACCCTGTCCCAAACATGGCGTGATCATTTAACTGTGTCACAAACATGGAAGAAAACATGGCAGTGAACAACGTGAACAACGGCTGCCTACACATAAAATGTTTAAATGTTTTCCCAATCATCATATTAAACATATTTTTTTTAATTATAAGCACATGAAAAGTGAAATTGTGTTTCTTATGCATTCTGTCGTGTGACTAGTGTAATTAAAGATATCCATTTTCTGTAATGTGGCTGTAAGAAACATTCCTGGTTCATTTGCATGACTTACATTCACCATACAGATGTAAAACGAAGATATAAAGGCACCGGACTCCTAATCCGAAGGTTGCGAGCTTAATATACAAAACAGCGTTCTAAGTATTTAATACCTTTTTCAAACCAGTCTTTATAATAAAATGCATCATTTGCTTTTTTTATGTTACTGTTATTCCAAATAATTTGTTTCCTTATTTGTTTGGTTTTCATAAGATTGAGATCTGTTTCTCTCCATGGATTAAAAATATCGTTGCAGACTTTGTTCCCTTTGCTTATTTTTTCGATGTCTTGTTCTTCTAGATTACTATCAAATAGTAAGGCTTCTCCATAGTTTTTCATCATGTTAATATAAAAGACTTTCCATACGCCGTGATTATTTTCATCCGTAATTCTTTTAGACATGTTAAACCCAACTAGCTTTTAATGAGTTGAGAAATTTAAATAAATCAATAATTGTTAACCCCCCTAATTCATATTTTAATGTAATAATTTCTCTTTTTATTTTTTTCGGGTTTGTTCTCCCAAAGGAATTCAAACATAGTCTTTATAATGTTTTTCATAACATGTTCAGGTGAATTTTGTAATACTTTTTAACAAGTGGTCGGACTTGCAAGACCTAGAACCCTATCACGTCAGGTAAGAACGCACAAGTAGTGCATAGAGATCAGGCAGGGACGCTAAGGTCGTACAAGTTCTACAAAATTCGCCAAGATATCGGATAAAACTATTGACAAATTTTAACAGAGATTTACTAACATTGTATAAATGACGTTTAGAAAAATATTTACTATTGATCGGTATATCCCATTTATACCATGTAGATCGGTTATATACTTATACTTATAGGTTATACACTTTTAAAAGCGCTATATAATCCAGTATAAATACATGTTTAATTTGTAGCAATTTAATTCCTTAACGTCAAGGAACATTTAACCTGACCAGTAGGTAAATAAATGTAAACAAAAAAAGAAGCGTGTCTCTCTTTAATAAAAAAAAATCGGAACTACATTATATAGAAATATATGCTAAATATAATTTTTATTAAGTTTAGTTTTACAAAATTGTGATTAAACAAAAGGTGGAATAGTGTTTTCAAAGCGGAGCTGAATCGTATAGTTTAATAATATATAAAGTTGCAATAAAAATATGGGGTGTGGATCTTCGAAAGATACAAGTAGTTCGGCAGCCGAAAATGAACCGAAACGGACGACAAATGACAACAAGCCCAAACCAGAAGGAAACACAGAAAGCGTAACCACTAGCAACAAGCCCAAACCAGAAGGAAACACAGGAAGCGTAACCACTAGCAACAAGCCCAAACCAGAAGGAAACACAGGAAGCGTAACCACTAACAACCAATTTGTGGACGAGGCCGTGCAGTCTCACAACAAGTACAGGTATATAACAGAGACTCATTGTTGGTCATTAAACGCTTCTATAGTTACCATTTTTTGTCCTCAAATATCGGCTGTTACGAATTTATGCAGAATTAGCTAGATCTACGTCTGCATGGTTGTGGAGACAGTCTGCCTATGAAGATAATGAATGATTTCAAGTACAATAATAGTAACCGGAAGTAAAACTGTCATAGTCTACCTTTTTGTCTTCCTTTTCAAACTCTATAAATATGTCTAGACCGTTTCAGTAATAAGGAAAAAGATAAACACTATTATCAAACTGAAGGATGTAAAACTGTCATATATTTTGTTCGTGCATTGAGTCTCCCTCTCTGACCTGGCTAACAAAGAATCCAAACAGACCTCATTCCTTTATCCTTCAACCAAAGTTTACGAGAAAATGAAAAAAATCCTAAAAGCAAACTAAATAGAGACAAGAAGTAGTTTTAAAAAAAGATACACGACCGTAGTAGCCAATGTGTTCTTCATTCCCTCCGCCACCGTATTCACTTAAACGTTCCCTCCAATTAAAAAAAAGGCAATTTATTGACAAGTATGCTTGTGTTTCATGCATTACAGACACACTGAATACCACAAAGATCAGTTAATTATTAATCAAATTTGGCTCTTATCTCGTGCGAAAAAAAATCATATATTATCGCACTTATATAAGGCCACTGCTATTGCATTAGTATACAACCTGGAAGGCCGAACCTTCGAAAATTATCGAATTCATTATGATTTTTTTTAAAATATCAGTTTGAAGATCTTTTGTTTGAATCAAATGAAAGATAGTAAAAATATTTCGATGCATGATATCAAAATATTAAGGGAAGCGATGGTGTAGAGGTTAATGTCTGCCGCTCATCCCGGAGGATGCAGGTTCGAGCCCCACTGGGGCCACTAGCGAACCTCGTCATATGACACCAGTACTGGTTTTTCCAGGAAGCGCACTCGAGAGTGACTCGTTAAGTAGCTAAAATAAATTAGCATAAACTAGAATGTTAGGTTTTCCGTACAGACTTTCGGATTTTTGTTTTGAAACTACAGTACAGGTTTGCACCTGTACATTCCTTATCGCTACACAGCATATATATACATGTTGTTTATATCTTTATTGTCTCCATTTTCTGAAGATATATACATGCATATAAATCAAATTCAAGTGACATAAATATTTTCAAAAGCAAATATAGCATGTAATAAATTGCAAAACAGAAATGATTATTGAATATACGTATAAACAAGTTATACATGTTTAGAGAGTCTATAAGCATGATAGGTGCACATTGTGTCTGCCATCGTGAAATATTTCTTTTTGATTAAGATTATCTCAATAGTTGATACTTCGAGTACTAAAACATATAATATATACT
>JAUMHA010001983.1:0-10008 GCA_032359765.1 Saxidomus gigantea
TAAAATGAGGCATTTTTCGCCATAGGTTCTTCTTTGAAATTGTATTTATTTATCATTTTACGTTCATTGAACACAATCTATGTTTCGAAAATATAATCTGGTAGATGTAGGGAGTGCCCCTTTAAGTGAATGCCTCTTTCCTTTTCTTAGAAGATTTATTCTGATATATTAACGATCTGAACCTATTTTGTACCTATTTTTCCTCATTTCTGACATTGGGTATAATAAGAAAGAACACGCGAGTTTCAGTTCAATAAAATATACAAATAGATATTTCAACGAACTTAAGCGCTGAAATTTCTTACAGACTTTAATGGATAATTTGAAAGCAATTTTAATAACATTACTCTGCAAAAATATCACATGTCTGTGGAAAGCTGTAAAACACATTAAAATCAAAGTGCAACTTAAAAGATATCCCTAAGGTGTCCCTACAATATAAACAAAGTGAACACAGGTCAGGGTGTGGTGCAGATAGATATCTACGGTGATTCAGCATTGTAACTCACATGCTACTAGTCGAGGTTTCTCAAGTTTTGGAAGTTCAAAGGTTTCTGGAAATACCGACTTTTGTTCAACATGTACTGGTTTTTCTTCCTTATCCTCATCTATATATATACACCAATACAGTTTATTCATGCAGATCGCAATAAAATATTTGGATAGTGGTCTAAGATTGTCTTAAAAGTTCATAATCCCTCTGGATTATTATGTAATTTACACAGAAAAAACTTAATTCATTAAATACCACAATGATTATGAGACTGCCTATACAATATTTTCCTACTACTCCAATACTGTTTGATTTTAATGGATTCAGTTTTGGATCTCTGCAATGACAGACTCAAACAATGTCATTCCTCTGTGGAAACACCCATCTGTCCATGCTACAGCTGGAATATGTGACCTCTGGGAGGTGAGGTTGTCACATACGTATTACGCATTTAACCACACTAAGACAGAAAACTTCCTAATGACTACTGTCACATTCCTTTATGTGAATCCGTGTGTGAATAAATATCAGAACATATCAATCATCAAGTACTGGAGTCTTTTAAAAAGAGATCAAAATTGAACTCCATTATTTTGATCAATATATTTTTTTTACTAAAATATATTTTTGCTGCCTAATTCCTATGAATATGAAATATCTCCTAGATTACCATGTCTCTTAAAAAAAATACCAATATCTACTTTAAATTCAAAGATGTCAGGTAGACTACTTCAAATACTTTTTTATATTTATAAAACTGTCTTTGTATTGTAGATCAAAGGTAGTCAAGTATTTGCCAAGTAGAATTTATGCAAGTTTTATTGTCACATCTCAAATTGTAACTTTCACAACAAATGTGTTTTCATAGTCACTTCCTCTTCAATTACAGACCAGTCTACCTAATTACATTTGGACTATTAAATTTAAAGAGAGCTTTAATGCAATAACAAAATTACTGACTGATCTTTTATAAAGTTTATACGCCATATAAAATGGAAACACCTGTCTCAATTTAGAGAAAAATTTGGATGATAACTTAAAATATATTTCCAACAGGCTGCCCTCTAGGTTAACACTATGTAGACTCACCTCTTTGTTTCAGCTGCTCAAGCTGTTCCTTGAATTCAACTCCTCGACCTAGAATTAGAATTACAATAGTAATTCACTTGTTCGAATGTCCTAATAATTAACACATCACAACCTATCAAACTGGTTTTTTTATCAATTTTAAGAAATGGCCCTTACAAGATAAATTTCAGTGGAAGTATTTACGGAACAATAGAGAGACAAATAGCCACTAGATGGTTCCCATAGAGAAGAATAAAATAACACTCAAGCTACATGTGTCAATGAAGAACATGTGTAGATGAGACAAAAAGACTAATTGAAAACTAAAGTAAACTGAAAAATATTATTATGTAAAAAAAACAAGTACATAAAAAACTGTTGTTAACTGTTTCCACGTACCTCCTTTGATCATTCAACTAACCTTTTGGGGCTGGTTTAGGTTTTTTCTTCTTCATTCCAACTTTCATGTTGTAAGTTATTTTCCTGAGTTCATCATAAGCCATTTTCCAGTCTATAACCATTCTGTACCCCTTAGCCTTCACTACCATCTTCTCTAAGTTCTTTATACCCTCAGCAAGGCCTGAACAGAAACAACACATGGATTATGGACAAAATCAAAACTCAATCCCTGAGATACTGAAAAATCTGATCCTACAAATCAGACCTGTTAAAAGTTTCATTTTAAAACGATGCCCTACCCTTAGCAAAATGATTTGCTCAAATTGATATATTTTTAGGTCAAGCATATTGATCCTGTTTTAAACATAAGACATGTACAATTCCTACAGGCAACTGGTGAATTGCATTTATATCAGGGCAATGTCAAGCACATAAACAATTGTAATGTCAAGTAAATCAGGCCCCGTCATCAACCTCTCTACTCTACAACATCATGATTCATTTTCAAATACGGACAATATGGTCTTAAAAAAGTTTCAGGTAAGCCACCTGTTAATTTATCTTCAGTATATGATAAAGGAGATATTTTGTTACACACCTAATTCATGACATTTCACCATCCATAGATCATCAGTGGCACACAGGTATCTCCATCTTCTACACACCTGAAAACATACTCTAAATCTTACATTCTGGCTAAAAGGCAGATGAATTGTTGAGAATCTTTTTCATTTCAAGAAATGATCTTCATCTGCAAAACTCAATACAGAGAAAGTGGCAAAGAAATTATGGAAAAATATCAATGACCCCAAAGAAGAAGGTATGAATATAACACAGAATGGTTACCCTTTTGATTCTGGAGAACTCATCAGCTGGCAAGAAAGAAAAAATGTAGAGAAGCAGTTTGTCTGACATCCTGTTGATATTCCTAGCATTTCTCACTCTGAAAAGTATACCATACTATAAAGTAACCATTAATAAATCACTAAAATCTGCATTAACTCATGTTCTTTTGTCTATAAAATTAAAACCATAACTATTTCTATTTACTATTTAGCAAGTGTTTTCATTGAATTACTAAAACTGATTGAAACATTTCAAAATTTATGCCACTGTGTTTGTTCAGACTCCTTTTTTTCTGTAGAATAAAAAATTCAACCATAGTTATTATGTGATGCATTTACTAATTATCTTCTCTTATTGGTCTATAAAAACTGAAAAAAAAGTAAGTGTTCAAATCTTATGCACAATTTGCTGTCAAGTGGCTGCCCTTACTTTTGTTCTAGATGTCCGCAAAAGAAATTCAGGTCCGCTGGTCCACACAACTTAATAAGCTCTTTCAGTAAAGCTATCTTTTCATAGTCTTCCCACAACTCCATCCACTGCATTACAAAAGGTAGGTTACTATTACTAAACTTCTAATTCAGAGTTTCTGCTCTCTTATTTTTTAACCTTTATGTGCAAGAAACACAGTACAATCAAAACATTCCTGTTATGTGCAAAATCTTGAATAAGAGAGAGCATGGAGTAACACTTCACAGATATACAAGAAAATCTTGAGCCAAAACTAGACGGA
The DNA here is from genome assembly GCA_032359765.1 of Saxidomus gigantea. NCBI lineage: Eukaryota > Metazoa > Mollusca > Bivalvia > Venerida > Veneridae > Saxidomus > Saxidomus gigantea. The sequence continues at coordinate 3,537 of JAUMHA010001983.1, forward strand.
AAATGACATGTACTCACATCCCAGACTTGCTGTAACTGATCCTTAAAATAAGCGCCTAGTTCCTGTTTCTGTGCTGAGACAAGAACCTTCCCATCTCCTGGTGCTTCAGTCCACCATTTCACACTCTTATACATCTTTGAGATAGGGACAGGGAGACTATGCATGCCTATGGGCCTTCTCACAATACCAGACCTTAGATGCTGCATTCCTCCTGTACAACATGTTCAAATTCACAATTTTACTGTGTGATGGTAACGCATGTACTGTTACAACACTAGCTAGATATTCATTTTGCTGTGTGTAGACATGCTTTAAATTTATGACCAAAAGATGTTTTACTAAAAACATACAAAAATCACTAATCGTACCATCAGCCATTGAAAGCATGTAAAAGAAAGCTACAGATATAATCATTATATTACCCCAGAAAGTTTCATTATGCCATATTCACAGGATATTAACTAATCTTTCAAAATACCTTCTAATCTTGTAACTCCGTCTTTCCTGAAGTAATCTGGAGTTTTTAATGACCGGGAACCAAAAAGACGGTACCGGAGGTTGCTCAGTGTACTATGTGTGACTGCTGAGAAACTTCTAGATACCATTGACCGCGGGCTCTCAGCACGTCTCTGCTCATCATTCTCCTCATTGTTATCTGGTAGCAGAATTCGTACCAATGATTTTGGTCGTCCTTCCATCCTGAAGAACTTGTTGAATTTATCTCCCTCTTTTGGAGGTTTAAACCTGAAGAATGATAAATATGGCTTTAGTTAGCAGTTTTTAAAATGGTTCTATAACTTACTGTATCACCATTGACTCATATCTTGCACTGGTACCAGTGTTATCTCCTATCACCTTCTTGTAAAATTACAAATATAAACAGATGATTCTGGCTTATTACAGTGCCTGACTAAGATCTCTTAAAAGAGTAGCATGGGTTTTTTAAGTACAAATTTAGCTATGAAGTAAATTCATACATTAATCAACTGTAGAGATGTTTCACTTATAAATGCTGCTAGCTTCCAACCTGATTCTTGAGGCACTTAATCTTTACTTGACATTAATTGTTTAACGTCTCATTATAGATGGAAAAAAAGCTTGCAATCATGTATCAAACAATACACCCCAGTCTCACAAGCAACAATTAATCTACACTAATTCAAGAATCATCACACATCAGTAGATACCGGGTAAAGAAAAAAGCAGTCTTTAAAAATAAAATTGATACTGCAACACACAAAGTAATGGCACCACTATCATACTCATAGTAAACTATTATCAAAATCAATTGTGCTTCTTTACTTAGAGATCTTTTTCTTTTCATATCCATGGAAAGGCAAAGACACAACTTACTTTTTGTACTTGTCAAGAACTGACATATCCACCTTTTTCTCCTTAACTTCTGTTGTTGTTGTTTCAGTATCATCATATTTATGTCTTTGACCAGACTGTGTCATAATGTGTTCATGTCCTCTTTCAATCACTGGTTCATCTTTCTTCAGTTTTTCGCTTGGTTTAACACCATCAGGTACAACAGACTCTGGTCTATCTAATCTTGTTTTTTCTGTTTTCTTTTGGATTGATTTCTCTCGTTCATCCATGTAGTTAACAACATTTTCCATTGCCTGTTGCATGATACTGCTGGCCAAGTCTTGAGCATATAGTTCAGATGGATCAAACACTTGTACGGTTTGTGGAATGGATTCGTCTATGATCCTTTTAGCAAGAGAGTCTGCATAATCATCAACATCACTGAGCTCATCATTAATGTTAGTAAACTCTTTAGTCTTCTCCTGTTTTATCACAGATAACTGTTTCTTTCTTTGTGTCTGACCATCTTTAAGTCTGTCCTGGAAATCTTTGGAATCATGGACTGCAAGGACTTCTTTTCGGTAATCAACATCAGATTCTGGAGTTACTGCACCAGCAAGTGTTCCATCAATATTCAATGATCTTTGGTATTCCCGATGTTCACTCGGAACAGTTTTCTTTTTAACTTTCTTCTTCTTTTTCTTCTTACCCTGTTTATCATGGGTAAGCTTCAGTGGTGTTGTAGGGTAGTAGTGTTTAACAGCCACTGTGTAGTCCCTATGATGTACTGGTTCAAGACTTGTTGCCAGCATATCAACTTGGCGCACTGGGCATCTGAATTTTAAAATATGATATTTCTAGTTTTTTTCAACAGATAGTTTGAGCCAAAAAGTCAAAGTAACCCAATAATTACTAAATTGTCTTTAAATGGTTTCTTCTATTACTCAATGGCACAAACCAAATCAGTAAAAATCATTAATTTTGTGTAAATGTTGACTTTACATAACCATTTACATATTATACAACTAACATTATAATTTCAATAAGAAATCTACAAAAGCAAAGGCAAATTATGTGTCACAGTGGAAACTAATTTTTAGTTTATATGAACAGTACAGTTCACTATCAAAATAAATTAAGCATAGTTAAGTATTTAATGTTGTTTGTTTGGTTTTTTGATACCCGCCACTCCTGTCAGTAAATCACTTACCTATCTACAATTCCACACAGTAAGACTTTCTGCTGCCATGGTCTCCAAGCTTCATACCACTCACAAACAGTCTTGTATATTTGCTGATTGTTGAGAGTTGAGTAACTTTGAGAGACAAGTTTCCTATCCACTGGAACAGGTGGTAAATGCACTAATCCTTCAAAATTGCCAAATCTCAATCCATCAGGCTGCTTCAAAAAAGCAGCTCTTGTGTGCTGTATGGGAGCAATGAATGCTGGCATTGTGTCACACCTACAAAGTTGAGGGTCCACTAGTATGGATATGTACTACATCTGAAAGAAAAGAAGTAAAAAGTTGACATTGAGCTGCATGTTATGCACCTTATTTCAAATACAGTGAATCCTTTTTTAACTATCGGTCCATCACTTGTATACAACTACCATCTGTCAAAGGCGACAGTTACTACATCCTTCTGTGCAAAATTAATTACTGCTTTAAGTTACCACTTCCTTGATGTGACAAACAAATAATACCTGCTCATTTTAGCCAATTTTACCCTACACCCTTGAATGTTTGGATGATCACAAATAATTATATCACTTACAAACTAATATAGGAAAGTAAATTTACTCAATTCAGTGACTTCTTTATTCAAATTCAAATTGTGCCCTAGTTGTTGTGGCTCAAGACAAAACAAACTTTGTAGGCATATTTTTTCCCAAAAGATTTTGTATTTGAAAAAGTGCCCTGTTGTATATGGTGATATTTTCAAAACATGACTGAAAGTGAAAACTAAAATAATACTGGTAATCATAATGTAAAGATACAATCAGCAAGAAACAGAAGCTCATATGAGCTTTTGAACCAATGGCACAGCCACAGGGGTTGGCATCTGGTGGTCTTCCTGTATACGTAGGCAGACCTGTTTCATATAGTTACAACCTAACATCACACTATCACATCCTCATTCATATTTCTCTTTCAGATATTTACAAAAAGTGAGTATTGAGAGCACTAACTGGACAAATGATTTGTGGGAGCAGGGCTGGGATTAAACTTCACCTGTCTAAAAGGCTGGACATATGACCTGTCTGAAGGAGCGTGAATGGGTCCAAACTTTGTGACTTTAAGACCAAGAGTCACGTGAAATGCTTGATCAAAGGAAACTGTCTCTATAGCCAGTGAATAATCTAGGTTTTGATCTATTATGAGTCCTTGGGATGCACATTTTTCAAAACAATGAGTCCCACTTATCAAACAATGCGTCCTATTCCAAAACAGTAAGAAAACAGAAGCCAAAAAAAAAACAACGTATAAATCATCGGTAACGATCAGTAATAATATCAGGGATCAACTAAAGAGGTGAAAATGGCAAAAATAGAGCATAACTACTATATTCCGTTAAAAATCTGTAATTGGTCCATGTTTTTTCTCCACTTGGCATTTGTCACTCGCGGTAGGTGTGAAAAATACAGCCTGTCAATTTTTGAAATTCCAAGCTATATGACACCACTGATCTGTGTAATGTGCGAAAAGTATTTTTTTCAATTAACTTAATTAACATTCAAAACTGTTCTTTATTCAAAACAAAACGTTATGTTTATAACAAAATCGCAGCGTTTCAAGCCGATTTACTTCCGAGTAACAATTTTCTTCTTTTTATTTTAAAGAATGACCTTTGTCGTATAAAATAATATTACTGCAACTTATTTAACATGTTTAATGATAAAGATAAAGCTGCAGGTGTAACAGATCAAAGAACGCACGTCGACGCTGAGTTTCGTTTGATCCAAGCGAAGCACATGGCATAAAAAAGGACAAGATATTTTGACAGTTTGAGAATAGACAATAGTCTAATAATGTATAATATGAGAAAGTTTTATTTTTGGTGATGCAATATATCACGCTATACAAATGTACGTCGGCCGACAAATATTTTGGAATTTAGTATACGTATAAAAGACGAAAGCAAATCATGTGTATACAAATTTATACCGAAAATAATTCTAATCTAATGTCGTGTTAACTGTCTGAAACACCACTCTCAGCACTGCGATTTACATCCGCGAAGTGCCGCGGTGTTTTAGCGATTTCATGTGAAAATTCTTATAAATACTTGCAGGAAACGCAAATTTCGTGGACACTATTCTTTTATACAAACTGCCGCGAACATAAACCCAAGTCCCACTTTTCATGTGCTTGCGTCCTAAACGCAAGTATTTCAAATCTTTGCGTCCTTTGCAGTTTTTGTGCGTACATGGTACGGGAAGCACGGCTAGATTATTCACTGTATAGCAATTACTTTTAGTAGCTTATACTAATTTATTTTAGGTTGATTGTGAAACAAGTTATACAACTTATATTTATCACTCTCCACATCTCATTCCTGATGGTATCCATAGCTGTGAGGGTATGAGAGAAGAGAAGCCAGTTTTTCCCTTTTAATGAATTTCGTGCATCTGGGAACAAGTGGCTGGTCTCATTTACGTTTCTTAAACATATACGTTCTATTCACGTAAAAGGTTTTAGCCAATGTCAATTTTTGTAAACAGGGTTAGATTAGTTTATCTTCAGAATAATAAACTTAAAACGAACTTCCAGGTGAAAGCACCTGTTGGATCATCAATGTAATTGATAACCAACATTGCAACAACTAAAGAGATTACGAACGATTCATTTCAATTGACAAAATAATCTTCCTTCAAAAGTAGACTGAACACCTACTGCTTGTGCAGCCGATTGTGTCTTACACAAATGTTAAATGTTGGCCGGAAAGTTGTTTTCATCCGCCATTTTGTGTTTCCATGTTGTTTCGTTACAAGTATTTTCGTACTCACTTAATTCGTACTTTCTCTAAGAGGTTATAGACTACTAATATTCTGCGTACGTTTAGGACATTTTAACAAACAATATAATAATTGAAACATCAAAATGAATAACAATCATCTAGTAGATCCCCAATTACTTATGTCAGTGATATATATATTAAGAAACAAGATAGATCTACAATAAAGAAAAGGGAGTTGTATATATACCATTCACCTACAGGAGCATACACTTTAACCAGCAGATTATTTCATCCTTTCATTATTAAATTGGACTAATTTACGTACAATAAAAAATGTATTTTCAACAAGAAAACATACCGAAAAATGCCTCTTTTTGTGCACAAAATTGTAAACCATATGTAAATCAAGGATTACGACGTGTCTTATTTCGCTTATGACAAGGTTGATCACACTAAATTGATTTACAAACTCGAACAGCTGGGAATCCACCCAATGGCATCACGATGGATTAAGTCATTTTTAAAGGACCGCACTCAAAGAGTTGTAGTAGATGGCTCGATTCAGACACCCTACCTGTCCTATCTGGGGTCCCCCAAGGTTCGATCTGTCCTCGGCCCTTGCCTCTTCCTCTCTTACATAAATGATCTTCACGACTCGATAAAAAGCAAAGCCCGACTGTTTATAGATGATACCATTGTATATATGACAGTCAAATCTTCACCAGGCTCCCAAATCCTACAAAGTGACCTGTTTGCTCTTGAACAGTGGGGAAAACTATGGTCAATGGAATTCAACCCTGATAAGTGTGAGTGTGTTGCGGATAACTAGAAAAAGGAACTCTACCATCTTCCCATACATCCTGCATGGCACTGAATTAAAAAGCACCGATGTCGCTAAGTATCTTGTGGTAACCATCTCTTAAGATCTGAATTGGTCAGCCCATATAAATAATGTAACATCGAAAGCAAAAACACTCTCCGCTTCATCCGAAGAAATGTTAAAACAAACAATAAGGAAATCAAAATAAAGGCTTATAACACCCATGTCCGCCCCAACTTGAATATTGTTCAACTGTTTGGCATCCATGGCAAAAGTCCCTTACTAGCAAAATTGAAATGATAAAAAGATCAGCTGCGCGCTATGTCTGTAATAACTATGACTATACAAGCAGTGTTTCCCAAATGATTAACACCTTAAATTG
>JAUMHA010001994.1:0-10008 GCA_032359765.1 Saxidomus gigantea
TGCAAACCAAACATTTGTCTGTTTAGGCCTGTATCGAAAAGTCAAATTAAAGGCCTAGTACCTGAAAGAAACATATGTAAGACTAAAAGGTGGATTGTTACTTAGTATGATCTGTCCCCACTTTTACAAGTTGAATGCATACTTACACTGTAACAATTTAGTAAACGTTTAATAGCCTCTTGACGTCGCTTTTTATCTGTATGATAGAGTCAAATTGAGTACATTTACATTCGCATTTTGTCGTATCAAAAAACAAAGGTTTCAGCTATTACATGAGATGATGATCGGGATTGTTTTTGTTAGCACAGTCCGACGTTAGCACAACGACTGGCTATGAATAATAGACAATAACTATGCACAAATACTGTAACTACGTTCAACTTCGTTCGCTCGAACTCGAAGGGACCGTCGATTTTAGTTCGAGGGATCGGTGGTTCGAGCCATCGAGGTCCGCCTGTCACGGGTCGTTATACTGAAGAAACTTGAATATATTTAACAGGTTTTATATTTTCTATATTTAAAAAGAATAAGTGCGTATTATACACAGAGATTAGACCTCAGACAATTTGCCCTGCATGAAAAAAAAAAATTCAGTCAAATTATTGCATTTTTTCGACTTTTTCATTTTTAAAAGCTTTTATGGGCCTTACGCCGATTTCCGATACCGGTATACCTGACTTCCTTCAAACGAAAGACATTTCAACATGTTTAATATCAACGGAAAGCTGATAAACCGCATTAATTGCAATTTTAGCAGGAATACTCTAATCTTCCTGAAGTTGGCGGCCTAGCGGCAAGGCGGCCTAGCAGCCTGACGGCCTTGCGGGCTGGCGGCCTTCCGGCCTAGCGGCCTGGCGGCCTAACTTCAAACCGCTAGGCCGCTAGGCGGCTAAATTCGGGCCGCTAGTCCGCTGGGCTGTAAACTTCAGGCCGCTAGGTCGTTATCTGCATATATCTTTTTTGTGTGTGTATACATGTACAGTTGAGCTTAAATGTGAGATTTGTTTATCTATTTTTGTTTATAGACGTAATTTCTTAGTTATTATTGTTAAAGATTTACAGGCCGCCAACTTCGTAAACTTTCTTTTTTATGTGTTCAGTTGACTCACCAAATGTGAGTTTTTATTTTTATGTTTATTCAAGGCGTATTTTGTAAGATGTTTTGTAAAAATACACAGGCCGCCAACTACAGGCCGCTAGGTCACCAGGCCGCCAAATTCAGGCCGCTAGGCCGCCAACTTCAGGCCTCTAGGCCGCCAACTTCAGGCTGCTAGGCCGCCAGGCCGCTTGGCCGCTAGGCCGTCAACTTCAGGCCGCTAAGCCGCCAGGCCAGTAGGCTCCCAACTTCAGGCCGGTAGGCCGCCAACTTCAGGCCGCAAGATCGCCAGGCCTCTAGGCCGCCAACTTCAGGTCGCTAGGCCACTAGGCCGCTAGGCCGCAAACTTAGGCCGCTAGGCCGCAAACTTCAGGGAGATTATACCATAGACCGTTCCTGATTTTAGTTAGAAGTCAAAATGGTTAAATCGCGAACACATGACTTTAAAAATATTTTAGCGTCAACATGCCTTTTCGAAAAATCTGTCACTCATTAAATATTATATGTATATCCAGTAGTCAGTAATACACATACTTTAATGGTCATGTATAGGTGGTCTCGTTGGTCTCTGATATATGTTTTTTTGCTCTTCTTAGTCTCTCTCCATTTTCGACTTTAGAAAATGTGCTGACTTTAGTTTCTTATTTTAGGAGATTGACTTCTTTTTTTCCCAGTAAGGACGAAATAGTTTCACACTAACCAACCTTGCCTTTTAATAGGTTAACTTTTTTCAATTTTGTCTTCTTCTGTAGTTTCTATTCCATTAAACAAGTGTATGGCGAATTAATTTATAGTACAAATTGATTTAAACACAACAATATTTGAATATTCTCTACATTGGTGAACTATTTCTAGAATTAGATGTACACATGTACATAGATTGAGTTTATAGTAAAAGAATTATCATATAAACAAATGTACGATCATGCAAAGGTGACGGATTAGTTATATCCCATACGAACGGTATATTTCGGGACAGAACACAAATAATTAACTATCTTAATCACAAATTAAGAACCACTAAATGATAATAACTCATTACCACATTTTGGTATCCCTGTCCTTTTTTCCTCCCCCATCACACCCGCTACCCTTTTTGACTCCTCTCTCCGCCCCCTGATGCATTTTTGTTGTAGCCCACATAAAGTAATTATTAAAGATACTGAAACATTTTTAAAAAGAACGTTCTCGATAAATCCCTACCATGTTTAGAAAATGCTAATACTTGTTGTTCAATTATATTCCGTTTTCTTGTGTACTAAGATATACTGACCGTCAGAAGAAACGCAAAGGTGGTGCGGTGGTCGAGTGGTTAACGCTCTTGACTATCATTCCAAGGGTCCCGGGTTCGAATCCTGGCCGGGACACTGGGAATTTTAGAAACGCTTTTCAGGATTTCCCGCTCATCTAGAGATGAACTGGTTAGAAACCAAGAGGTAGTCTCACGTGTATCGGCGCTATACACCGGGCGTGTAAAAGAACCAAGGAGTCTATTCGTAAAAGAGCTAGGGTTTGGTACCCGGAATCCCTTGTGTTTGCACATTTCCCACCTTAACCTGTGCTTGTCAGGAGTCTCGGCAAGTTCTCCCAGGGAGAAGTCCGAGGGTCGGTCGGAACTTACAAACATTCAAAAAAGAAACGAAACTTTGCCAGTTAACTTGAAATTTATTATATCAGGTGCAGAATCGTTTTGCTAGGGCATGTACATTTGTATTACACGTCCTGATTGCTATGGAGATGCTATTTCGAAAGTCCGCAAAATAAAGAACCACCACTTATTTGGTGGTAAACCCTTTAACAGTCGGTTATCATGCTTTCCTGTTTGATGACACAATGACTACTCATGTGTAATACTCAATACATGTTAGTTCTACTTAGGACGGATGAAGGTTTGCCTCTAAATCGTGTCCTTTAAAGTTAAGATATTGATGCTCTGACTTTAGATAAGTTATTGAGTTTGTTCTATTTCAATTTCATGTACAGGCCTCGCGATTTTAATGTTAAAACGTAACTCAGCGGGATGCATTAACATTCATCTTAGGTGGAATCCGGGGTAGAGTGAGGTTGGCATGCTGCAAAGTGGTTTAACCCTCAGGTTCAACTATTTCGGGAAGTTGACAACCTCGGATTCAACCCATTACTTATATGTTTAGTTACTATTTAAGCTGCAATGTCTACTAGTACCTTGTCTGCTGCATTTTTCATAGTTGAAGGGGTATGTGTTGGATTATATTTAGGAGCTACCTTTCTTTAACACAGTATCTGTTTGTACATTGCGCACATAAAGATGGATGTCCATTCGATTTGTAGGAAAATTAATGAAAGACAAAAGTATTCTTTATATGTTCTTGCAGATGCAACGATCACCGGTTGGTCTACCCCGACAATAGCCACAAAAGACGGAACAGGGAAGATTACCATTCCGGAGACTCAAGCAACGTCAACAACAATTGAAACATACGTGGCCACGAGCGAAGCCACCGGTGGCATCACTTACACCTTGAAGACCACAGTTGCTCCGTTCACCTTGTCTACAAAAGGGGAGCTTTCTATCACTGCCAACCTTGACGCTGAATCAGCTACAACTCATACATTAGCAATTCAGTAAGTATAATGTAGTACTGAAGTGTTACATAAATTATGTGTGGTAAAATGATACTGTATAACAAATTCAGCCTCGGGATTTAAAGAATTTTGACGTTTCCATTTTGACCCCTAGCACCACCGACATATGAAAAACCAGAGAGTCTTATTTTAAAAAGTCATAACTCGTGGGTAACCTTTTTAAAATGCAGAGGTTGTCTGTTTTAAACAGAATTTACAGGTATTGTACAAAAACTGTACGGCGTACTGTAGATTCCGTTACTAAGGCTATTGGCGTAACTATGACGACTTTACGGACGTAAAAGGAGGGATATGAAGCTTAAAATAATGTTTGTTTGAATTAACCTTAGTTTACCTTAAAGGTACACGAGAGAACAATTATTATTTAGTTTGGCATCATCCTATCTTATGCCGAAATGATTACTAATTTTAAGCTGTTATTGTAAATGCATGCAGTCTGGACAAAATATACATATATTTGCTCTTATAAATAACAGTTAAACGCAGTAATAAATCGATACTTAATTTTCTCTTCTAAACTCATTAATGTATTCAAATAAACTAAAACTAAGACACGGCGCAATGGACGCTATTTATCTAAACTTGTCACGTTCTACCATTAATTGTAAATTCAATAAATTTTAATACAGGTATTATCTTCAGATGTAAACAATTGTGTTATTATATTAACTAGTTTGAAGAACCGGTCATTAATTGTAGGTTCAAAGTTCTCTTATTGCAAACATTTTAGAACAGTCTTTCTTACCGCTTCACTATATTATCCGTTCCGTATTTCAGGAATTAGATTTTAAAGATGTACAAATTTACCACTAGCATTGAATTAAGAACAGAATGTTTAATGTGTTATGGCAATTATGTTTTGTTTATTTCCTGCCCGATATTTATTGAAATTTAACATTAACCTCAAGCTGATATATTTCGCAAATATTACAGTTTATGCAAGTAAAATTGAACAATACTTGTAGTATGGCCTTTTGTCTATAATATCAGATTAACCGGGACTCGAATACGTTATATTTGGGATACAAATTTACTAAGAAACCACCGTTGCCAACACACCAGTGAGGCCCAAAATACAGTAGAACAATATGAATTCAATAGAATAACAGACAGTCATTAACATATAATGTCTTAACATTTCAGAGCTGTAGATGCAGCATCGACAGGTGTTGCAACTATCACGGTTACTGTAACCGATGTAGATGTAGCTCCAGCGTTTAAAAAGACCTCTTTCACACAGTGCATTGCAGACAAATCTGCTGCAGGTCAGAAAGTATTAATTTCTCTCTGATAAATCTACTGACATTTCAATTGTACATATACAATGCATCATAATTATGTAATCTATTTAGGATAGTAAATATAATTTGAAATGCAATTAAGGCAACATATTACACGAATGGCAAACAAATGGAATTATCAGTTACAAGAAAACAGTATTGTAAAGTTACGATAATTCGGTAGTATTTGCGATGATTTAATGTCCGTTATTTTCGCGAATTCCTCCCTTCGTTTATTAAAAAATCCCGCGAAAAAAATCCATTTCACATAGACTATTGGATTAATCTACTTTCGCTAATTTAAAATTCGTGAATACATGTTAGACTGCTCAAAAATCGCGAACGTTTCGTCATGATAAAATTACCAAATTTACAGTATTGTGATAAATAGTTAATAAATCTTCTGGAATTGACAAACATATCTGTTTCTCAATATCGGTTGCCATTTACAAGTAATTCCGATATATGCTAATAATTTAAATTTCTATTTAATAATTGATATAGGGGTAATATATTTTCCTGCATGTACACATGTAAGACTTTTTAGGGCAGTACTTATTAAATGGTAAAGTCTGGATACTTAAAGCTCGGCTTCCTGTATAGTTACTCTTGTTTATTTGTTACTCAAATTTTCAGATACATCGTTGATAACCGTTCTCGCCACAGATGAAGATCCGACTGATACGATTACACACTCTATAGATGCAGGTAAAGATTGACATGAGCAAGGAATAGATAAATATATTTTTAAATTTAGATCTATACCCCTTCCCCCCAAAACAAAGCAAGCTCTCTGACATGTTACAATAAACGATGGAGAGGAAATATTATTCTAATGAAAGTATCAGAAGAGTTTAAAGAGTTTACAAAAAAATGTAGTTTGAAATACAGCTCTTTTCCTCTGCCGCGTAAAGAAATGTTGAGAGAAATGACCTTCGACCCCTACAATGTGATACTGACCTTGAGTATGTAGCAGTTGCAGTATTTGTTCTTCACGGTCTTGATGAGATTCTCATCTGACAAAAGTTTCTTGAAAATAAAAAAAATCAAAGAAGATACATTCTCATGACACTAGACATTTCTCCACAAAGTGTGACTTTGACCTTGACCCGACGCAGTTCTGCACATTATATCAATGCGATGAAAATTTGACACAATTATATCCAGGTATGGAGAGGACACAACACGCCATATTCCAAACTTTTCATATCGTTCTGACATTGGCGCTTGCTTAGTGAAGCTCCAACTTAGGTTCAGCATGTCGTCTCTATGAAGATAACAGTTGACCCTGATAAATATGCAAGCACTTTATATTGATACTGACATGAAAATTGGCACGAGCAAATTAGGTGCACTATGAACATGTTTTGAACTCTGAACAACATTGCCCATGCATGTTTCTTGAATAATATATTTTACAATTGCCGCTATGCACTATAACTCACTCAAGTACATTGTATTTCCTATATATCAGGTAAAACATTTTATACAGGTACGGTCTCTTATATCGTAACAATATGCGCAATGCTATTTTACTTCCAGCTGGTAACACAAACACCGACTTTAAAATTGATGAGTCGACAGGCGCACTAACAGTGAACACGGGGAAAACGCTCAACATGGCAGGTACTGCAACCTACACGCTTGTAGTGAAAGCCAAGGACAACGAATCCACAGCTAAAACGGGATCAACAACGGTGTCTGTGGAAGTAACGGCAGATGGTACATGTAACGCTGCGACAGCTGTTATTGCCAGTATCATGACCATCCTCATGACTCTAGTTGTGACGTTGTAAACCTTCGTCCACATTATACTGAACAGTGACCAGAACTATAGGTATAAAACTATAGTTATGTCAAAGGTGACTAAGATTTTTAACATTAAAGATACTAAAACATCGTGATACATTTGTAGTACGTGTTAGAATATGCAATTTAAACGTTAGTGAAATAAGAAATTACAAGCCTTTTTTTTGTTTGTGTCAGTAGCAACTACATAAATAAGGTTGATATAGTTTCTCACAAGGCAGCTGTAGGAAGGCTTTTTTAGGAAAAAGATTTAATATGTATTAAACAAAGACCATCTTGTATGTAGACGAATAAGATTTACGTGATAAATGTTAAGATGTATTAGATTTTGTTCATTGTCTGTCAGTGCTTTAGGTGAGATGACTGTTTCTCGATGAGTATGAGACCGCCATCAATAATTGATCATGTGACAGCAATATTTTTCAGAGACTGAAGTTAAAAAAATTGTGTGAATCAAATAAAACGGTTTTAAGTTAGCATAGCCAAATTTGTGTATACATCTGTGTCGTACGGTATGGAGAAAGGCATTTAGCATCAGCTAAGATATAACATATTCAATGTAAAATAAGAAAAGTAGTACAAAATATCATCAAATGCAACAATCCACCAACCACCAGACCTACAGACAGAAATATAATAAATTGTAAAAAATAAAGCAAACACACATTAGAATATAGGACTATCACATCACGGTAGAACGTTCAATCCAATGTTACCGCAATGAAACGTCCACGTGACCAAAAGTTCGTAACGTTAGAGTATGATCGCGATTATACTAATATTTACAGAAGATAATTTTAAACATGGAAATAATTTCAAAGATTTCTTGTCAGATTCAAAATGATACATTGTTGTAATATGCAGTCCTTGGAATTCATGTCTACTCCCTCTAGCACGTTTTATTATAGTTGTATGGTTGTCGTATAGCTTGAATTTGCTGTCTATGTAAGAAATGCATCCAGTGATGAAATACTTGGATATCGATGTCTGGATCGTTTCTTTTTATATTCACATTTTAGTTTGTGTATTCGATCATGTTTCATTCATTATAACATGCACTTCTATAGGTTTTACTAAAATTAAAACTTAAATAATAAGCACGAATGAAGCTTTAACATGGCCGCGGTAAATATATATTAGTAAGCTAAGCATGGTTCTCATATTTTTGATGACAGAGAAAATAAACTAAAACACAGGTACATTTTATATCTAGATAGTACTATGAAAGTTACATTACATTTCCAAAGGGTCATACTATTGAATAATGGTGAAGACCGAAGCTTAAAACAGAAGATGCTTCGAGGCATGGAAGAATTTAGATGGTGAGATATACACTTCCACTGTCTGCTGCTCACGGACGTCTGTTTGATCAAAAGGGTGTCCATTATAACTGTCTTGAAATTGAAGACAGATAGCATCCTCTCGACTTTTAATGTTCATATCAGTTTTGGAGGTCCATGCTTTTATTTGTACTACCTAGCGCTGTCAGGGAAAATAGCGTTTCAATGTAACACCTACATTGTGTTCTCATGATTTCTAAATACATATTGACAGCGTTTTGACATTAACTGTAATTCTAATGACAAATTATAAGTGTAATAAGCTGAAGAAGAGGATCACAGCATATTGGTCTAGGGAAAAAACCATATGTCGCTGCAAACTGACCAAAATACTGTCATCCCAGAGAATACAACTATCATTAAGTTAAACTTGATCGTAAGCGGTAAACCTTACCCACTATATATGATCATAACTTTTCTCACTTACCAGTCCGGTAGACATGACGTCTAAAATATCTATCCACATAGACCAGTCACTCAAAATCTGACATTATACGGAATGAATGATGGTAACATAATAACAGTTTCAGTTCAAGATGGTGAGACGTTATTCACGAACGAAGCGTTGACGAAACAGAAGCGTGCGAGTTCTGCAAGCTACTTTCAAAGTGAAATTGTCAACATATATTTTAGGAAATTTGACAAAGCAGAACAGTTCTGCTCGAATCTTACAAGTTTGCAATCTGTCCTGATGCTTCGAAACTACATCAAAAGTTAATTATTCTTACTAAAATATTAAAATTGGTCAAATTGAATATCGGTGATATAGCACTAGGCTAAGCGAGTCTCCGGTTATGTAAAGTAAAACTCAGTCCAGGTTGTATGTCATTCAGTGGAGTCGTCATTCGTAAAGAGCTCCAAAATGCAATGCATACACTAGTTTGCAGTATTTGTAATATGCGTTTCAAAATAAAAGGATGCGCGGAAAAAGTTCTTTGCTAGCGGGTAACACTGTTGCTAATGAATACGTGTATTCGTGCAACACATTGATCAAAGTTGTGATAGTAGATTTCTAGTGAAATCCTTCTTTAAATCATTAAAAAGTATTCTTAACTGGCTGCAAAATATAAAGCTTAGCTTTACAAAGCAATCCAGGTTATTTTAAAAATGCAAAAGAGCCTCTTGTTGTGACTTTGTAAACCTAGAACCATATTATACTGAACAGTGACCAGAACTCAAGGGATAATACTGTATTCATTTCAATGGTGACTCAGATTTTTAACATCAAAGATGCTAACAAGATGCAAAACATTATTATACATTTGTTGTAGGTGTCAGCGTATGAAGTTTAAACGTTTTGAGGTAAAATAAGAAATTACCAACTTTTCGCCTCACTGTAAATTGGGTAATTTTTGCGATGATTTAATTTTCGTAATATTCGCGAATTTCTCGATTCAATAAGTTAGAAGATTCAGTTATCATAGGTCTTCTTTAACAGGAGCCTCCTTTTGAGAATTTAAGATTCGGGGATAAGTCAGTCTGTTTCCCAATTTACAGTAGCTGTTAAAATATATCAGATTTTGTTCATTGTCTGTCAGTGCTTTAGGTGTGATGAATTGTTCTCGATGAGTATGAGACCGGCGTCAATATTTGAGCCTGTGATACAAAATGTAGCAAGAAATTTTCAGAAACTAAAGACACAAAATCGTGAATCAGACAACACGGTTTTAAGTTACAGTGGCGCCTGCGTGTAGGTTCCCCGTGTTTGCGTGAAAAAGCGTTTTGCACGCGTGTCGGACGCGATCGTGTTGCACGGTATGTTACTGCGCATGCCCAGCGTGCAGCGTGCAGCGTGCAGCGTGTAGATCCGTGCAATTGCTAGTGCGCATGCCCAGCGTGCAGCGCATAGGAAACCGTG
>JAUMHA010002005.1:0-10007 GCA_032359765.1 Saxidomus gigantea
TTTTACATAGGCTTATATAGGGAAAACTTTAAAAATCTTTTTCTCTGAAACCACAAGGCCTAGTGCTTAGATATTTGGCATGTAGCATTGCCTAGTAGACCTCTTCAAAATTTTTTCAAATTATGCCCCTGGGGTCAAAATTGACCTTGCCCGGGGGGATCGTTTGTTTTACAAAGGCGTATATAGGAAAACTTATTTAGTATATAACATTATCTAGTAATCTTCCATCAGGCAAGTGGACTTGTACCAAGGTGAGCGATATAGGGCCATCTTGGCCCTCTTGTTTTCTGAAAATACTCCTTGCTCCGACTATCAATTCATCACTGTGGAATATGTCCCACCCATCAAACATCCAGTTGCTCCATCTCCATCACAAGCAACATTCATTTGCTGTAAACTACTTGAACACACTATTACCAGTCACATTATGAAACATGGGGAAATCAGCAACAAATTGAACCTACTCCAACATGACTCCTGCAAAGGTCGATTCTTAGAGACACAGCTCGTATAATTCACAGACGACATATCTTCAAATCTGGGAAAGGGTAAACAGACGATCTTGTCATGGATTTCTCCAATGCGTTTGACAAAGTCTCCCAAAGTCTTCTCTTTCACAAGCTGAACCATAGAATAGATCAAGCTTCACCTAAATGCTCGAAGACCTCCAATGAACCTCGTTACCGGACCGCATAAAGATCTCTTGCCTAACCCTCCTATACAATATATCAAACGACCTTGTTGGCATCAACAAAACAAATAGTCATTTACCACAGTCCTGTCTCTCCCGACATACATCAACACAATTCTTCAACATACAACAATATTTTACAACAGCCATTTTTCCTTCAAACAATCAAAGATATCATACCAGTAGGTTCAGTTCATTCATTCAAGGCTCAAATGGCCACCACTCCTAAGAATGCTTTTATATTTATCCTTCAATATACAAACTCTCACTTTTATTCTTGTCTTATCTTTGCGCTACCCCCTAGCAATAATATTCAGTCTGTTAAATGTGGCCAGTATATATTATCAGTTGTATATTATTTAGCATTCAGCATTTTCTTTTCTGGAAGGCCAGTGACTGCTTGCAAAGGTAAGATGTTCACAGATTTGCATACTTAGCATACTGTTTATTATTGACCTGTTATCTAACTACGAAAACATGATAAATATCTCTGTTGTTCACTATGTGGAATATAGTTCTTTACTTCCCAGAAATGACTACACATTTTGAACCATTGTCTTCAACCATACTTTTTTTTATCAACTCTGCTGAACTTGATATATATAAATAGATGTATATAACACTCACTGTAGCACAAAATTGCAGTTTAATGACTAAATGTCATTTTAAACATATTTAATTAATTTTTACCGACATGAGTGTGTGTCTTAATAAAAGGTTTTATTACCTTTCCATGAAATTTGCGGTCTTCTGATTGGTCAACGATCCGAAAATATATATTGATATTTACGGGCAAGCTGACATTTCCCGTTACTGTACCCCATGCTAAACGTGAGCTTGTTCGCCGCGTACACTACGTCAATGGATAAGTGTGTGCTGATTTGTGACGTCACGAAGTGATATTGAGGTATCATAAGGGAATTTGAATGTATGCTTACGTTCAGTCGTTAAATAAATAAAACTTAAACGGAATCTTCAATGTTTAAGACAGGGAAGGGTAATAAAAATTGTATTTGTATTTTGACGTGATATATGGGCATATATCACCCGCTTCGACATTATATTACCCTCGCCTAACGGCTCGAGTAATATAAGTCTAGGCGGGTAATATATCCCCATATACCACTTCAAAAACCAAATAACATATAACACACTTAACTAGCATTGTGCAAAGTTTTTACCATCACAGGTGATTTAGAAAAATGTTATGAGCGGATTCCAGAAATTCTTAGTTTTATTTTTTTTTTTCAACTTTTTACCCCAAAAAAGAGACTTCGCACCAGCAGATTTCAGTAGATTCTCGTATGTAAGCTCGTTTTAAGCTATCTATCACACATGCCAAAAATAATTTATGTAGGATTGAATTTCCCTATTTTTCATAAATACCCTCTACTATTATATGTTATGTAATTCTGTTTATATTCGTGTCCGGACTGTTACTTTGTCATACATTGAAGTATTAAAAATAACTTTGCACAAGTGTTCAGTACATTAAGACGACGTGTCGCGTGCAATACCCACGTCCCTATCCAAAAGGTCAAGGTCACACTTAAAGTTTAAAGGTAATGGAATACTGTATGCATGGTAACTCTGTCATGCACGGAGGGATTTTAAAATAACATGACACAGACTGTGAGATACCTCTTTCGGGAGCATTTGTCACTTATGAGGGACAGCTCTTGCTTATTGTATACTGTTCTGACTAAGTCGTTGACAAGCATAACAAGTTCAGTAACAAAAGATATCTTCGCTAAAACCACAAAAGATTTTGAAGAGATTTGGGTCGATAGTTTGCAGGGTGTGATATGTCACCTTTTTAGCTCACCTAGCTACCCGGGTCAATATTGACCCCGCGGGGTGGTCACTTAGTTTTGTATAGGCTTATATAAGAAAAACTTTAAAAATCTTCTTCTCTGAAACCAAAAGGCCTAGAGCTAAGATATTTGGCATGTAGCAATGGCTAGTATACATGTATCTCTACCATTATTGTTCAAATTATGACCCCGGGATGACAATTGACCCCGCACGGGGGTCACGTAGTTTTACGTAAGCTTATATAGGATTTTTTAAAAATCTTCTGCTCTCAAATCACAAGACCAAGAGCTAAGATATTTGGCATGTAGCAATGGCTAGTAGATCTCTACCAAGATTGTTCAAATTATGACCCCCGGATCAAAATTGATCCCGCTCGGGGGTCACTTAGTTTTACATAGGCTTATATAGGAAAAACTTTAAAAATCTTCTTCTCTGAAACTAGGAACCTAGGACTAGAGCTTAGATATTTGGCTTGAAGCATTATTTAGTGGACCTCTACCAAGGTTGTTCAAATTATGACCCCCGGATCAAAATTGACCCCGCACGGGGGTCACTTTATTTTACATAGGCATATATAGGAAAAACTTTAAAAAATATTCTGCTCTGAAACCACAAGGCCTAGAGCTTAGATATTTGGCAAGTAGCATTGTCTCTACCAAGATTGTTCAAATTATGACCCCCGGATCAAATTGACCCCGCATGGGGGTCACTTAGTTTTACAAAGGCACATATAGGAAAAACTTTAAAAATCTTCTGCTCTGAAACAACAATAGCTAGAGCTTTGATATTTAGCATGTAGCATAGCCTAGTAGACCTCTTTAAAGTTTGTTCAAATTATGCCCCTGGGGTCAAAATTGACCTTGCCCGGGGGTCACTTGTTTTACAAAGACGTATATAGGAAAACCTTTTTGGTATATAACATTATCTAGTGATCTTCCACCAGGCAAGTGGACCAAGGTGAGCGATATAGGGCCATTGTGGCCCTCTTGTTAATAATACAGCCATGCATCAAGTGTCCAATTGTCTCACCTCAATGATCTTTTTTTTATTTGATAATTTTAATTTCATGTTATTTTGTTTATTCCATTGAAATTGAAAACTCTACCATTGAGCATATCATGTCCAGTCTCATCACCAAGGTATGATTAATCAAAATAAAACTCTAAATGCCGAACTTCATCTTCTAAACACAGCCATTTGGATCACCAAAGAATCTTTCAGTTAACATATTGCAATAATTGACTGTTGTTTGTTGTTTTCATATCTTGTTCCATTCAACTTCCCTTATCACTGTACGTACAGCACGCTCGTTTCTACCACAAATCAAAACAAAAAAAATGCAGTTGCATTTTGTTTTAAATCTTACAATTTGGACAGTAATATTAACTCCTACTGAAAATTTAATGACTGAATAGTAAACAGTGCAGATTATGATTAGACTGCATGGTCGTGATCTGCACTAGCGCCACAAGTGTAATAATTGGCTACTAGCACAATATAAAATAAAGAATATCATTGACAATAGCTAGTTGAAACAGCACACACTTACAAATCTCTTTTTATGTTTGTGTAAGTACAATGTACATGGAATAACAGTTGATTTTACAATTTTTATTCATAGCTTTGAGTTTCAATGACAAAGTATGACTGAAGTATGGAAACATTTTTAAATGTCAACATGTCAAAAAAGTTTGATAAAAGAACAAGTATTTTTATCGTTACTCTTTTCAACCTATTATTTGAATAAAGCAGTAAAACATGCCTTATTCTTTGTTGTATATATCAGTAAACAAAATAACTTGTTTGTAGCAGAGAAATTCAAGCTGTAGCATGTATGACATCAGTTTGAGTGATTTATTTACCTGTACATAACTTAACACTTTACTAAATTTGAAAGACTAAAAGAAAAATTTAACCCGTCACCTGGATAATCTTCAAACATAGATTTGTCCATTCTTGACTTTTGACAATGACAATTATAGTTAAACAAGGGGATTGACTGACTGTATAGCAAAAGGTGGTGATCTTGAACAGTTTGCAATTGTAATTGTGCAGTCTGATCAATATATGGACTGATCCAAAAGGTAGAATCTTCTAACAAGAGCATGTTAAAGGTATTATATTATCAATTAACCTCATGTTAATAACAATTCATTGATTCCTTACTGAGATTTTAATTGAATCTACTTAGTTTGGTATGGGTCAAATATGTAACATAGTCTGTATTTAAAAGCACAGGTTAAAATATTGATCTTCCTTAATGATACATTTAGTTTTGTGAATTATAATATCTGAAATCTTTTTAATTGTATGGATCATCAGTTATCAGTTATCAACAAAAGTTCAGATCCTTTCTTGGTAAAATGAGAGCTGTTTGTACATGTAATTGTGATCCTGGGACTTTAATTGATAAAAGATAATATAAAGTAGGTGACTATATTATTATGTTGTGAATTTTGCAGCAAATTGATAAAAAATAAAAAGTGGCTATTGTTTAACAAATATTTTGATTCTGATATCAAAATCTCTGGAATTTACAGTAGATTTTTATGTAGTGTATACGAATTTGTTTTTGCAATTTATTTCAGTATATAAAAAAGTCATTTATTCAAACTTGTAATTTTTGCTAAATGTAAAATATTTTTAAATATTTTTAAGTAACTCAAAGCCATATGCCATTTCTGATCAAGGAACTAGTTTGATTGTTAACCCGTGCAAAATAGTGTTCTTATGTTTAGGAACATTTGAATTATTCTAGGACATCAAGAACAGTTCTTGAACATTATATATGTAACTACAACCATTTTAAACATCTGTTCAAGGACATCTGTACTTGAACTGTTCTTAAAAGTTTCATCAGGGCCAGCTTTTATTATCAAACCCTTTTTATTTATATTACTGATTTCTTTATTGATATTGCTATTCTTAAACAATGACTTTTCTAGCTTATGGCTGATTCTAGCTGCCATGCTATCATTTCGAAGTAAAATTCTTTATTTTGTTTTATTTAATGTTGAATTATTATTAAACTCCTTTAAGTGACATATGTAATCTCACAGGCATATTAACTTCGGTATTTTATAGATTCAACAAAAGACATGTAAATCAATTTACTTACTTTGTGCAGAAAATGCTACTAGATTGAAAATGTCTGAAATCGGGTGCTATGTTTCCGTTTTGGGGTTGACACAGGAGATTTTGTACTACTGGACGTATCCACGAATAATAAATCAACAATTCGTGCAGACTCGTGTACCAAATTTGTCTTTGCAATTGTAGTGCTATCAGAATAATTTGACACTTACACATGTGACATGTGTTCTAAACCATATTGTATCAAGCGTACTTGAGGATGGGCATAAGCTTAAACTGGATGCCATTGTATAGATAGAGCGTTCACTGCTAATGCACTGTGGTTTAGAATCCGTGTACTCTGAAAGTTTGTGATTGTCCACTGATGCAAAAGGATACACCTGGGGACAGCCCAAACTAGCACAAATCTGTTTGACAATCAATCTGATTGTTTATTGTTCATTCTTAACGTTTGATTTTCTTTCGCGACAATTGGTCGGCTACAACATTCCAAAAAGATTACAGATGAGCTGCTTTCAGTGAAAGTTGGTTTGAGATTGCAAGTTTCCAAAGAACCCATGTCCTGTTGCATGGATGTAGGGACCTACTGTCCCCTTGTTTGTTCAGATACTCTACCGTTGTAGTATTGTCGTAACAAAAAGGACTATTTGATTGTTTCTTTCGTCTATACCTCACGACATAACAACAATGTTTGTTTTATTCCTTGAATGACTTCTTTAAACACTCAAGTGTCAACATCTACATATACTCTTGCTTAGATAGTTCCTGAATACCATATTGTGAGTGCGAGAACACTTTATGCCTTAACTGCATTTGTGTGTAAGATGTTGATCTAATTTTAGTAAAACACCCTTTTATTGGTACATTGTATTTTAACTATCAGTTAGTTGAATTTGCCTATACAATTAACATATGTTGTTTAGTCTCTCATGTATGGTAATGTAATCTTGACTTTGAAAGTAACCATTTAGGTTTTTTTCATATTCAGCAAAGCATTTGATATCATTAAACTTTGACAAATACAGTCACCTGTCGGCAATTATCGGCTTCTCCTTTTCAAAATTTAAAAAAACGAAACATGTATTTCAAATCACATATAACTTTTCAAGTATTACACTATGACGTCGTTTGGACAAAACATTCGCACAGTTATATTAAGAACCACAATAAATAACGGTTTACGTTATATAAATGTCCATTTTCAGGTAAGCAGTACTTTATCAGGTATGACCAATATATCATGCACTACGAAAAAAATAGTGTTTAAAAATGCGAATAAACTTAACTTGTTGTACGTAAGACTGACTGGCTTAACAAAGTAATATACTACTTTTTAGCTCTACTGGACGAAGTCCAGCTGAACTTATGTCATGGTGGTTTGTCCGTCGTCCGTCTGTCCGTAAACTGTTCCTTAATAACGCTCTAAAGGTCACACTATTCATTTGACTTTAATAAAACTGGCTGATAAGGATTCCTACAACTTGGAAATGTTCACTATTGTTTTTGGGGTCAATAAGTCAAAGGTCAAGGTCACATTGACTTCCGAGAGCAATTCCTTTATAATACTCTACAGATTACAATTTTCTTTCAACTTTCATCAAACTAGCTCAGAAGGTTCCCGCAATATGTAGATGATCCATATTGTTTGGGGGGTTAGTGGGTGAAAGGTCAATGTTACAGTGACTTCCGTTAGATTTTCCTTGATAACGCTCTACGGGTCACAGTTTTCTTTCAACTGTCATAAAACTTGCCAAGAAGGTTTCCTGTAAAATGTAGATGATCCCTTTTGATTTTTAGGGTTAGTGGGTTAAAGGTAAAGTTGATGATCCCTACTGTTCTGGGGGTCAGTGGGTTAATGTCACAGTGAACTCTGTTAGCTTTTCATTGGTAACATTGCAAAAGATTTTCATAAAACTGACTCAGAACAATCCAGTCAGACAGACCAGTAGAGCGATACTGGCCCTTTTGGGCCTCTTGTTCATGTGTAAAATAAGATATATATTTTGGCATGAACATTATACTTTATAGAAAAGACCTATCTACAAATTATCTTTCTCAAAGATTAGCTGTGGCGGGCACAGGCAAGCTTATATTTTAACACCATCAGAATGAAAAAGATATTTTCAAATGGAAGATGAAATTAAAGACTGTACGATATTTATTCTAGTTTTGATAAGTTTTGTTCTTACAACAAGTAGTAAGCCTATTTTGCATTTGGTACCTGTATGTTTGTCTTTCAGTTTTAAATAGTTCTTCAATCCTTTTAATCAAAACCAGTAATTAATAGTTTCATGATTAGCATAGAATGAAAATACACTTCAGCGTAAATCTCATTATTTAAAAAGCACATTCATCCCTCATTTGAGCAAAGAATGATGATGTGCGAAGCAATAAACAACATGTTAACACGCATACCAGTAAGAAAACATTACGGCGTCAAATAATGAGTACAAATTGTTAATCCGTCACATTATTTACCCTTTGTAAGATTTGATTATCGTATAATCGAAATACTATCCTGTTTTAATTTAGCGTTGTCGATTGCCTGATAATAAACTTTTTGTCGTTCTGACGCTTACTTATAAATAACTCTCGTGTATAATTACGTTGGCGTAAGTATGCTGATAAAACGGCTCCCAGAACTCAAACTCGTTGTTATTTTAGACGATGATTAAACCTTGAACAGCTGATTGGCTCGAGCGCGAAAAGGAACGCGCCGCGATAATTTCTACCACAACATTGTTTTGTTTTTAAATTTCTTTTAATGCTACATGTCTGTTTGTATGTATGCAAGTTCAGTAGCATTAAATAACTTTTATGATAGTATGCTGTAAAGATATTTGACTTTACTTTTGCAGATGAACTGTTACCAGAACCTTGGAGAATGAAGCCATCGGTAATTTCTTCCATATTCGATATTCTAAAACATTTTTTCTTTATATATATATATATATATATATATATAGTACTGAAAGCGTAATATTCAAGTGTTACAAAGTTTATGGTATTTTTAAATCCCCCGCCGTGGCATAATAGTAATGATCTCCGTCCGTACGTGTATGCATCCGTCTACATTCCACATTCTTAACCGAGTCTGATTTGAATTCTGTGAAACTTCAAGGATTCACTATAAAGAGGAAAAAGTGTTCCAGTTCAATTATTTCTCATGGAGATCATGCTCTTTGATTACTTTTTCATTTTACTTTTCGCTCTAGTTCTTATGTTTGGGGTCACGTAACTGGAAGTCACTGGTGAGGTGGCAATATTCAATAGCAATAGTAGTAATGAATACAATCGTTTACAATACGGAAAAGATTTCGTTTAAGTTACTGACATTGAGCTAAATTCCACCGGTAAACAGTGCAGTAATCTTGCCCAAAATATTTTAATGATAAAAATGATGAATAATCCTGTTTTGTATTAAAAACTACATTTTTCGGCAAATGACAGTTCATTACGATAAATAATTAGGCATGGGGTTAAAACTTGACCATACTAGACAAGAACAGAACACGTTAAAGGCCGATCGTACCGGACATTTTCGCCGATATGACTGACACACGAATACGTTATTATTTCGATATTATAAAGATCTGCATTAAGTACATGTGTAACCAAATGGTAACATAAATTCAGTGTTTGACCCCATTTACCCACCAATCGAATTGCTTAGATTTTCATATAAACATCTTCCTTTTTACTAAAAAATAACTTCTGAAAGCACTTAATTTATAAATAGGTCGCTCTTAATAAAAAGCACTTTAGCTTCATCCACAATTCACGTTGATGGCTATGCAAACACAAAGTAAGTTAATATAATTTATTCAAGTATAGTATTTGTAAGTGTATGTTACCGTTCTTGCAAACAGGAAGAGCAGAGTTAAAGCCCACCGCCAATGGGTCAACATAGTTGTCCCTTTTGCGGTTCGGTGTAAGATACTGTAGCACAGCTACCGCTCGCTCCCTTAGGGTTTCGTAATTATTAAAATTTGACTTAATAAACACTAAACTATAATATACTAAGAGCAGTTTTCAGCTGTGATAGATACTATACGCACGGATTTATGTATGTGTATATAGGCCCGCTCATGTTTTACCGAGTTCTGAGTTATCCTTGCTTATATTGTTTTGTTCATATCGGCAGACATTTCCAGTAGGTTTTGTACTTTCCGTTGTGAAGTCTTTACTCAGTTTACTTAGGAACTGTGGTATTTGCGGCAGGTCCAACCATATTACAAGAGACTGTTGGTTTAAGTACGTGTATTAGGGACTCGCTGACGAACACTCACATGAGAACAGATACGAACTATTATTAAAAATATGCAGTAAACGTGACAACATAACATGTAAGTGTAGCTATAGATTATTACTGGAAAATGCTTCTTATTTACAAACATGTGATACAGAA
>JAUMHA010002016.1:0-19054 GCA_032359765.1 Saxidomus gigantea
TACGACGTACGACGGACGCCGGACGGAATGCGATCCTAATAGCTCACTCTGGCACTTTGTGCCAGGTGAGCTAAAAATGCAATACATTGTGTATAACACCTATTGCGGAATTAAAGAGACTATGAAATAAGGAAGACACTACATTTATTGGTGCAAAGACAGTTTCATTGATTCAACTCATAAACCTTTGAGTGCATCTGTTAATAATATACAGGTTATAACTTATATGTTATATTAAAAACAATCGACATTTTAACTTTTATAGTTTGATATTGTGTTGATCTACGGCTACCCATTCATTTTGTATATTTCTATCTATCCATCCATCAATTATTAATGTTGTGGCTAATTAAAGAGTGACATCGCCATTCTTTTCCACACCGGATAGGACATACAATTTGTGCAAGAATGAGTTTAAGAAAGTCTCAAAACTTAAGTCTAAATTACTGAAAAGAGATGTTGAAGCTGTAAAAGACACAGTTACTATATCATTTTAATCAATGTCACTTCCATACATTGTATTATGTCATAAATGTATTTTGTCTTGATCCAATTATTGCAGATGGTAGGTCACAATGTATAATCAGCAGAAAACGAGGACAAAATAAACTTTGTATTCAAACTTGGCCGACGTGGTTAAACTATTTTAAAATATTGAGGCTAAGGTTTGTTAAGCCTCAGAACTTTGTTAAAGCAAATAAAGCAGTTACATATAGGGCTGGTGTCTCCATATATTTCCGTATAGCAACACTAATAAACTGCTGTTTTGGACGACAACAAAAAACTTAAATAATCATTAAGGGTCAATGTCACGCAAACAAATATTCCAGTATAGACGCTACCATAAATTTAGTCTATTTAGATAGACTAAAGCATCAATACAAAAACAATTAGAAAATTGATTAGAATGTAGTCTAAAGCTCATGTTTTTGTCCTTATCTTAATGATGTATTTAACCTATTGTTCTGTTGCTTTTCTTCATCTATTTGACTAATGATATTCACATTCTCAGGAAAAAAGGCATTATTTTTCATCTTAATAATTAGATATAACCTTAAAAGAATTGATTATTTGACGGAATATGTTGCATTTGTTGTATCTATATATTGATCATTTAGTGTAATTGAAAGATTACTATTATCGCGGTGACGTGTAGCAATTTGAAAAGGTAAACCATTGCCACTTTTCAATGGTATCGCAAAAAAAGAAAGGCTTTCTTGCAACTCTTTCACTTGAAGAAACGACTTTAGTACGAAAGAAAGGCATATGCCAAAATGTTTTAGAGCGAAAGGAACATGGTTCTATCATGATTAAACTATCAATAATATATGTTATTATATCAGTAAATTTAAAGAGATCCCGGGACTTTAAAGTATTCTTTTTGCAGAAAATACTTCATTGTCTCAGAAACGAAGAAAATAATTACTTCGTAGATACTCTAAGACGACCAATTGCACAACTTTTGCTATAGATTTGAACGGTCTATAATTCAGACAAGTACTGGTAATACAAATTGGGTGTCATGAGCAGACGTTTTATGTTATTTATGTTGTGCTCCAGGGAAATCAAGACATACGTAGCTGTTATTTTGCCTGAATATGTTTTACGCTTTTTGGATAAGTTAATATTATAGATTTGGCTTCATCATTTATAGATTCCTTGGAATTGCGTTGTCGTGAAAGAACTACAAAAATTTGTTTTACAATACAGTTATTCTGGTTTTATGCATGTATTAACTAAATAGGTTTCCAGGGAATCATTAATCCTGCTGTTATTCAAAAGCTGCAAGCAACATGTATTATTCTATAGACCAGTTATTTTCGAATAATTAAAAAAGAGTTCTTTGCTGTACACATGTCATTACAAAAATATATAATCGGTTATGTTCAAGGCTGTAAGACTGTCTGTGCTTGTTGCGCGTTGCAAAAACTTTGCTTTTTCATAGTCAATATTAAAGCTGCAGTTTTACATGTCTGCGCATTTTTAATAATTCGAAGATTCAGTCCTACGTGCGTAAGTCATGTTGTAATTGAGTAATGGTTTGGTGTTATATGAATTACTTGACCGTTTTGTTCAATTATTGATATTTTAGTATATTGCTAGTATTGAATAAACCTGATGAAACATTAACAAATTACCGAACATATTTTCTTTAAAACTTACCTCTCTTTTTCCTATTTTAAACATAACTGGAAGATTCATGTGATATACCATTTAATATACTTATTGAAGGCAAAAACTATATACCTCAAATGTTTTCGACCAGTCTCAAGGAATCTCAGTTGTGATGATTCCTCCACCTTTGCATCTATTTTTGTAGTGAGGTAAAGGTTAAATTGATTTCGTAGATCTGTCTAGATTTGTTTAAATGTCTTTAGAAAATCTCAAAGTTTGTTTTGGCTATATGCAGAAAAGTTCAGACTTACAAATTGATAAAATGTGACATTTCATCACTTCTTACACCCACTTGAAATACTATTTACATCCGATTTACCATTCCTCTGTCAATTAAAGCCAGAAACCACAAAAACGTGATTCTGGTACAGTAACTGTTGGTCGATATCTCAGCGATTTATTACCGATATAAACTTTTCTTTCTCATGTGCAGATTGAACATTTGAAAAGAGCGAAATCTAATGGTTTTCAAAGTGAAAGAATTTTCGACCTGTATGTATAGACGTCACACGGTATCCCTATACCTAATTAAGATATGGTATTGCTACGTAAGTTAAATAGCAAATATAATAGTCTGTTTACAGTAATGGTATGATAGATACAGGAAATCCAGACTGATCTCAATGCATAAAACTTTGCTTTATGTATGTGCAAATAGATCTTTTAAATGTAAACAGAGTAAGCGTCGGTTAACTACTATATTTATTACGTAATGATGATTTGGTCTCAGTACAGATGATAATTTACTGTGCCTATAGATTTTTGTGAAGATCATAGCTTATTCTTTCTTCTAGTGAGTGCAGCTACAGATAATTGAAAAATAAACACCATGTTTTATAAAACGTGTCTGGCTACAAGTGTTTTCACACGTGTCTGGCTACAAGTGTTTTCAGACAAATATAAAATATCTCAAAGGTAAGTACATTGTAGTACTTTGAAACGATGTTACCGGTATCAACCCCAATATTAAGGTCAGACAAACGGGTATATAAATCAAATATATACTTCACACAAGTATTGAGTATCAATATAATACATACATATAAATCATAAGTCAATTAACTATGACATGAACTTGTAAATGTTAGTTGACTAATGAGGCAGAGAATTTGAACAACAAGCTGAATGTTTGACTAATTAACGTGTTACTATAAAGCAAAACCTAGAGAAGTTACACACTGCTGTTAAAACCGTCATCTTTCATGTTGACTATCATTATCTAACTATCTTATCAGAATTTCACATTATCCCTGTATCAAGGCGTAATTGAACGGATTAGTCTGATCGAAAAAGCTGCGTTGATTAAAGAGAACAACTTCACAGCTAAAACGTGCACTTATGATAAGGTTGCTGATTTGCAAATTTTATATGTCCGTGATTTCAAAGGTTTATATTCATTAGCGATCTTCACAGCGTTTCAATTTTAAATGATCTAGTTAAAACATCTATTCCGCTAAATAGCGTTACACGTCATTCTCTCGTCCAAAGTGTCTTGAATAAAGTGGTAAACATTTGATATCATGACAAATATAGGCATTTGTCAATCTTTACAATCCGTTGTGATAGTGAATTAAAGACAACAAAGAGTTAATTAAATTGAAACCAGTAAGAGATTATTTAGGGTCCATTTCTTATAGACACATTCTTGCATAATAGGCCATAGTAAAGCAAATAAGACAAGAGTTAGCGGTAACATATCCGGACAACGCCTATGAAATAGAGATCAGGGAACTCTTACATGTAGACCAATGATAAAAGATCAACTTTAAATAATTGTTAGAGCTGCTAAAATATGAGCTTATGTGTTAGTATGTCTGATACGGCATAGATACATCCGTTGAGTGACCGTAAAGTCCCTTTTATTTGTTTTAAAAGATTTGATTGGTTATGTGCGTGCGTTGGCGTTCTGTAAGTTCTCCTTAATGTGCAGATACATTAAGAATCTAACGCGGATACCTCCGTGCAAAGGCAGGCCTTTAAGGGGAGCGATGGTGTCTGCCGCTCATCCCGGAGGTTGTGGGTTCGAGCCCCCTGGGGTTTCTCAAATGACACCAGTACTGGTTTTTCCAGGCAACGGAGAGTGACTCGATAATCTACAAGCTTTCTTCACAATCGAGCTCAAATGTATTATTAAAAACTAAAGGCAGGCCTCTGTCTATTTACACACTGTGTTTGCTTTGCTGAAAATAAACACTAACATGATTTTATTTTCCTTTATGTAAATTGTACAAGCTATGAAATATGTTTGTGTTACTGTATTACAGCGCTTTACATCACTTATATTTAAATGAATATCGAGTGATAAGTAATTGATTAGAATGATATTGAATACTTTTTGTACACAAAGAGATGAACACTCAAACGATAGCGACATGCATGCATTTATAACAAATGTTGTTATTTCAGAACCTAGAATAAAACTTACTCTTGCCAATAAGACTGAAGCATATTTAATGGTATCTTGTGGTGCCAAAATTAAGACTAGTGGTAATTCATTCGATTGGAAGGGTTTGTTCAGTGCGACGTCAGACCATTTTAGAAAACAACTCAAAGTCAAAGAAAGAGAGTTACGTTAGTACATGTATTAGAATTTGAACCTACCTGTCGAGGATACTGTTTAACATGCAGTATAGTAAAGAGCCCTGCAAAAGCGAAGAGAATTAGAGGAAAAAATAACTCGATAACACATTTGACATATCTTATGGTAAGAGAAATTTGTTTCTACTTAGACAGACAAAAGAACTTTGATAAAATAGGTACTTTTTACCATAATATAAAAGAACCAGAAATTGTATATCTAATGTATATCAATATATCTTTATATGCTCATGTCTTGAACATCTATATATCTAATGCAGCTTATACTCATAGGAGCGATATTTGTCCTGCAAAGTTTAAATCATTTGCTTGATAGCTTTGTGTCATGATGTTTGACGATACCGCATAACTTGCAAAATATTAAACTATTGTGACTTTATTCAACTATAGGTCAGTCGCTGCTTTCCCAAGTTATTTGTTGTGTGTTTGCGCTGCTGCTGGAAACAAACACGCATGTAAAAGATGACAATGATCGGACAATTTTAAATACCCTGCTTGATACACGAGGGGTCTATAACAAAGGAGAAGTAATCATGATATAATTATGATCACTGTCTTAATATAACGCTCTCCAGATCACGTTAATTAATTCAATATCGAAATGAAAATGTATAATGTATATAACAATTGACAGATTCACATTATTGATTGTCTTAGCGTGATACGAAATGTTAAGGAGTCTGCGTCTGGTTCAGAGACAGTTCAGGTCTCGCATAACATTCCCAACAATGATTAAAGCAATATATTTTCATACGTGTTTCTTCACTGCTTACTTAATATGAATTCATTTGTAGCTGTTGTTTTTGAACACAAATTATCTTAAAAGGTAGTTGTTTATTATGCCCCCAAAGGGTGGCATATTCAAATCGCATCGTCCGTCTGTCCGTACGTCTGTACATGCTCAGTAGACATTAGGACGTTAAAGTTTTAGTACAACTTAGCATTATGAGGTTGTTTCAGTTCATTACGTCATTATGGGGTTACAAATAGTATAGTGGGGTTAAAAAAGGTCAAAGAAAGATCAAAGGGATAACATCGTCCGTCTGTCTGTCCGTGCGTCCGACCTTACATTTTTTCGTGTCTGGGCTGTAACTTTGTATCCTGTAAGAGTTTTAAAGTAATGGAATCCTGGATGTATGCAAACATTCATGTCCGAACTGTAACTTTGTTATGCATGGAAAGATTTTTAAATAACTTGGCATAAATGTTCATTACATGAAGAAGACGTGTCGCGTGCAAGATGCATGTCCATACCTCAAAGGTCAAGGTCACACTTAGTGTTCGAAAGTAATATAATCCTGTATATATGCACACAATTGTGTCCAGACTGTTACTTTGACATGCATTGAAGTATTCTAAAACAACTTTGCACAATTGTTCAGCACATCAAGATGGTGTATCGCTTGCAAGACCTATGTTCATACCTCAAAGGTCAAGGTCACACTAAGAGTTCGAAAGTAATAGAATCCTGTATATATGCACACATTAGTGTGCAGACTGTAACTCTGTCATATATTGATTGATTTTAAAATAACTTTGCACACATGTTCAGCACATCAAGACGACGTGTCGAGTGCAAAACCTACGTCCCTATCTCGAACGTCAAGGTCATACTGAGAGTTTGAAAGTAATAGAATCCTGTATGTATATGCACCCATTCGTGTCCGGGCTGTAACTTTGTCATTTATTGACTGAACACAAAACAACTTGGCCCAAATGTTCACCACATCAAGATGATGTGTCGCATGCAAGACCCACGTCCACAACTCAATGGTAATGGTCACACTTAGAGTTTAAAGGAAATGGAATACTGTACGCATGAGAACTCTGTCATGCATGGAAGGATTTTAGAATTACATGGCACAATTGTTGAACACATGGAGAGGACACATACTTTGAGACAACTCTTTCGGGGACATTCGTAACTTTTGAAAGACAGCTCTTGTTTGTTCTTGTTTTTCATTATTGTAAATCCTTAGGCAAGGCCATGCGCTTGTTCATTCACGGAAAGTTATTGGGGACAAAAACTTTTTATTATTACTTTTTGTGGCTCTTAACACGTAGATAATCTTGGACAGCTTTAATATATCGCAAAGTATTTACGAGCTTGAAAGAACGTTTGCTTAGAGCGACATTCTTAAGTTGGACAGTGTGAAATCACATGATGCAACACACTGCTGTTTGTCTGTAAACGCGGCTGGAAATTTGTTTTTAGTGCAAACAGAAATGATTCAGACAAAGTTTTATTTATCTTAAATTCGGAAATCGTAGAAAGTCACATATGAAACAGACTAAGTGCTGATTAACAGCTGACTGGGAGAATGATGTAGGGAAATGATTAGATGTTCTTATATTAGATAAGTCTGACAGCATACGTTTGTTGAGATCGTTCATATACATGTAGCAATCGTAGTCGCTCCATTTTATAAAACATCTAACTTATTATAGCTCTTTTGCACTACTGTAGTTGACACTAGGAAATTCTGAGCCACATGATTAAACTAGCAGCATCATCAGACAACAATTCGTGCATTTACCTCCTCCAAGTAGTTGTTGATACTAAAGCATATCAAATGGTAAATTGATATGTTATATGAAGACTACTGGCTTAACATCAGATTTACACTTTCATCGACTCGAAGTTTGAAATTTCAGTAACCAGGTCCGATGAAAAACATAGACAGATAATGCAGTAAGCACATGCATCAATACGAATAATTCTTAATTAGAATTTGCGGAGGCACATTCTGACATTAAACACACCATGTGCATGATCAACATAAATTAATCTCGCAATTTTTATTCGTCTTAATTCATTGCAAGCAAGTTAACAAAAGAAGTAGAAACTGCAAACTAGTAAAGGTTTTTGAAAACTTCAGTATAACAAAAAGAGCGACTATTCTAACCAAATATGAAAAGCCAGTTAGATCCGAATTGAAAATACAGAATGAGAAATTCTACAAAAGCGAGACAACAGCCTCGAAAAAAACTACAGAATTATTAAGAAATAAGCAGAACGCCACCATTGGAGAGTTAAAGATAATATGTAAAAAAAGGAAGTCAATACATTAGTGTGTGTGAAGACATTTACATTTATTCTAGCATAGAATGTGCTGTTTTTGCCAATTGACCGGTGTTTTAGCAGGAAAATAAATGTGTTAACGGAGATTTTCACGCGTTGTTATAACCCGTTTTAATTTATGCGCATTACAGGGCCATTGTTACAATGGACCTTTCTTCAAAAGCATAGCATCAACAGTGACATACTTAAATTGCTTGACGTCATAACAACACGGACGTTGTCCCGCGCATTGCTGAACGTCTTACCAGTGAGAGTGTTTCATTCTTGATTCTTTGATTTTTTATGCAAGTAGCCTTGTTCCCCACTGTTCTAGTTTACTTGATATATACTTCAACATAACACATACAATCACCTGTACTTAATAAAACGTTCACTAATTAATTTACATCTGATATTTCATTCTTTTAATCACTAAAATTATCATTTCATTCATGAAATACAAAGTCTGATAACTGTCAATGTAAACCGCCAGTTTGGTCATGAAATGTAGGTCAACTTCATGCTACGCTGTAATGGTAAACATCGTAAAAGCTTGGGCAGTCTAAACTGTCACAAGAGTAATATTTTCATATTTAAATGGTTTTGTTTAACAATGAATTTTATCAAGGTCCGTCGATGAGAGCATTTGTGTTAGCTTTTTTTCTTGGATGGGACCCCAAAAGTAAATCGAAAAGAAGAGATGAACTTTTAATGACAGAGTAACAATATCCTTGTTTTAAATCAATGTCATTTTGATATATGATATTCCTTTATCAAAACGTTTTCTTGGTCCAGTTATTGAAGAAAACAGGTTACAATGTCAAATCATCTTAAAAAAGGGTCATATCGAGTGCTCTGTATTCCAATACATTTTGTTAAAACTTTGCCAAAGTGATAAATATTACTTCTAATGTTCTTTATAGCATAAATTCTAAACACTTCTTTAAACTACAACAATTCTTTTAAATAATCGTTAAGAATTGATACAGACAAGAAGATTCCATAACAGAAGTTTCAAGAAATTAGGTCTATTCAAAATTAAGCATCATTGCATTTTATAAAACTGGTAATAGTATAATCTTAAAAACAGGTAGATGGTCTAACTTAAGTGACTGTTTTGTTGATATTTAAAATCATTTTGACTTATGATATTTACATTCTTAGAATGTAGACATTACACTGATTTTGATAATTATCTTATTTTGAATGTTCCGAATTATGAAATTTCTAAAAGGATTTTTGATGAAATTGTTAATTTGTAGCTAGCACCTCTTTGCTGATAACTTTAAGTTTAGTTTAAGGATGAATTTGTTTTGCTGTGATGTATAACAATTTATAAATACAGAAAGAGCGAATATATTCACCTATATATAATTAACTCTTTGGAAACTGTAACTACTTGACATACTGAAACTTCAAGTGTTCAGTTTGATTAAATTAATGCATTGTCTCTGTAACAGCGGAAAAATTTCCTCGTAGATAATCTGAGACGACCGGCGAGTGTACGACTTGCTATCGATTTGAACAGTTTATAAATCAGCCAACTACAGTCAGATACAAATTGAGTGTCACCAGTAGGCATTATATGTTATTTATCTTTTGCTATAGAGAAAATAAGACAGAACTGTTATTTTGCCTCAGTATGTTATACGCTTTTCTGGATAAATTAATTTAATAGATTCTGTTACATCATTTGTAGAAACAACACTTTTTTTTACTTAAGATGTCATGTTGACACGTACTTTGCGTAATTGCGTTGTCGTGAAAGAACTACAAAAACCTGTTGTACAAACAAATTATTCTGGTTTTATCCAAGTAAGTAGGTTTCCAGGGAATCATTAATCGTGCTACTATACTAAAGTTACAAATGTACAGGAAATAAGGCTATAAAACATAGATTATTCTAAGTGGTAGTTATTCTTGAATGACTGAAAGAGAGGCCTTTGCTGTACACAGGTAATTACAATATATAGATATAATAGGTCATGGTCAAGGCCATAAAACGTCTGTGCGTGTTGCACCTTGCAATAAAGTTGTTTTTTAAAGTCAGTAGTAAAACTGCAGTGTGTATCTTGTCTATTTATAGACTAATTCACTTAGTACCTATTTCTCAAAAAGATTTGTGAACTGATTGAGTTAATGAAACTAACCAAACAGTAACGAAATAATAACGATAAAACCTGGCATACTTGTATTTGATCACTGCCTTAAATAAATTGTCGTAAAAAATTATGAACAATTTTATGATACTTTCTTTATGTTTTCTTAAAGTATACTATGGGAAAAGTAATCACGCCGTCAAAATAAGATAGTATTTAGAAGGTCATGTTCTAGTTAGTTTTGGGATGAACAAGAACGACTTTGTTGTGCAACTGGAATTGTTTGCCGTCATTCTGATAACGACGTTATATATTAACTTACAAATTACAAAATGTAATCTTGGCGTATTTAGGTTGCGCCAGCCCCAATTCTCAACCAACGTGCCGTCAATGTAATGAAGGAACTTTCCGATAAACACATGTGTAATTTGAAATTTTAGAACTATTCAAACCTGCATTGAGTATGCAAGGTACTGCTTTCGCCTCTTCCAAATATCAAGTAGAGATGATAATTAGACTTTCTTAAGCGAAAGAGGTCTTATGAAACCGTTTTGGAAAAGAACCGTTCGACTGTTTCTGTATATCCTCAGTTGACAATATCTGAAAAAATAAAATGAATACTCACCCGAGGAGAAAACGTCCGATCAAATATTTTATTTCAATTACCGCGCTTTCACTCGAGACATTTGATTGGTTCAAAAGGTAGGTCAAACACATCTTATATAGCTTCAGCGAAAAATAAACAGATCAAGAACACATTTTATCTTGTACAGTCCCAAATATGTGTGGAAAAAATCTTTGACTGTTGCTTCTGACGCTTATCTTTTATACATGTACCAAGACAGAATTCCAATTGACAAGTAGAAGAGTTTTCGTGAGCTTTACGAAATGGCTAATTTGAACGGACGGTGCTGCAATAACAGATACCTAATATCATTCAACTTTTATTCATATCATGTTTATTTTTGATAATTTTGTATTGTATGCATGGACATATTATATATTACATACACTTTTGACGCCTACCGTACAGAGACATCACAGAAATCACAATCAATTACACTCTCAGAGGCCTTGGTTAGGATAGTTGGTGAATATTGTCCGTATTTGTGTTTTGCTGGGGGTGGGGTTCCATAAACCTACAGGAAATTTATAAAGTGGAAAAAATGTCATGTTTACACTGATCATTCCCGTATTTCAAACAATTTACCACGAAACATTTCTTTACCAACCTAAAAACATGGTCTTTAGGACTGCCCGAGCATTATAAAGAGGTACCCTTTCCTTCACTCAGTAAATAAAATATCAGCCTCGGAACCAGTTATCCAAGGTCGTGACCTAGCTGTCAAACATTTAAACAATCGGTTGCTGTATGTCCTGCCGGTAAAAGATCTATGTATGTTACAAATTTGAATGGAAGAAGTCGGTTTACTTATTGCAATATCTTCGTTATATAATTTTCTCGGCATGTTAAAGCCAGAAAAAACGAAGTCATTCTGACGCTGCTGGTCGATATCTTACTGAGTTATTATAGAAAGGAAGTTTTCTTTCTTTTGTGCTGAATGAGCATTTGTAAAAGCAACGAAATCTACTTTGTTTACAAGTGAAATAATGTTCTACCCGTATGCTGACGTCTTGTGTTATAATTCTGTCAAATTAAGATATGGTCATAACACTAGTGAGCTGATATGTGAATGAAAAGCGAAAATAATTATAGCCATGATTGCCGATACAGACAATTCAGCAATATAACAGAGTCAACATTTTGCATATGCAACAAGTTCTTGGTCCTGGTTTATAGGACAGAGACAAAGTTAAACGAGATCAAACTTTGCAGATTTGATCTGGTTTCAGTGTAAGTAGTAATCTTCTGGTATGACTTTGCTATATCGATAGGTCTTGGAACCTGCCAATTTCCTTAGGGAACTTGCGGACCTATTAGATATATGTAGTCTCTGATTGGTCCAAAATGATTGGTAGCACTAAATTTTTTTTAGATTTAAAATCGAAAGTACAATGGTTAAGCATAAAAAAGTTTATGAATTTTCTGATTGATATTACGGTGTACTATGGCTATCTGAACATATTGACACAAAAATCCTATAGACGAGGGGGGATGTCCTACTGGTGCAATTCTCGGCTATAAAGTAACACATTATGTATATAAAACAGGGCAATTTTTTGATGTGACTAAAGTGGTTCTACAGATTTATTCAGGTAAAGTTACTCAACGAGTTTTTTGGTATGCGGACCGTGCATACGTATTATACAGTAAGTCTATGGACAAAGATTTAGTGTAGTCATACCTACTGTGCCTATACTTTTGTTTTGAAAAATATCTCGGATTCTTTCCTTCGTGAGTAAAGTCATAGATAATAGAAAAATTAACTTAGACGGAGCAGACCCTGTTTTATAGTGCATGTCAGGCTATAACTGTTTCCAGACAAATATAAAAGATATCAAAGATACAACATTACAGTACTCTAGTGCAATGATGTTTTGTTTTGTGAAACAATGTAACTGATGTTAAACCAAATATTTAGGTCAGACAAACAGGCGTATTAATTAAATGAATGCAACACACATGTTAAGTATAGATATGATATATCAAATACAAATGAAGTAAATTAACTTTGAAATGACCCTCTTAATGTTAGCAGAAACAACTACGCAGGCAACTTGTATGATGGTCTGAATGTCGGATTAATTTACGTTATATTTTCAAACTAAACTTAGAGAAGGAACACATTCCTTTTTATACGTATCCTTTTTATGTTGACTGTCATTGTCCATATATTTTGTTAGATCTTGCTACTCATTATCCCTGTATCAAATGCGTAATTTACCAGATTATATTTTTGAATGATTTAAGAGAACAACTTTACAGCTTAAGCATGTACTTCCATAAATACCAGATTCGTTGGATGATAGAGTATTTAGAAACGGATGCTGATTTATAAATTTGATTAATCTGTGAGGACAGTGACAACCATAAATTAAAGACGTTGTTTGTAAGTTTATTTCCCAGAATAAAAAGTACTTGTGTCCACAGTATAAGAACGGAACATATTTAACGACACCTTGTGGTGCGAAAAGAAGTATAGGGATATCGAATTAGATTGAAAGTGTTTGTTCAGTCATATGTCAAATATGTTAAGAAAGTTGCTCCCTTGAATAATAAAATAGACAGATAATACGGTGATCACACAAATCAATGCAAATATTTGAAACAGTTTTGAATTATCGAAGGCATATTCTAACTTTAAAACTTCAATATGCTTTTAATAAAATTATTTCTGAATATGATATGTATTTATTCAACTTAATTCTTTTAAAAATGCAAATAAGCTCTTCATATCTCAAACTGATTTGATTTATGTAGAGCCAAGGACACTCAGATGCAAATTTACAAAGAACACCAGTCCTACAAAATGGCTGATTCATATGAAAAGAATATAAAATAACTGACTTTTTTAAAATTAAGATAAAGAATAACAAAACAAAGAAGATAAAAGAAAGTGAACATCAAATAAAAAAAAGAAGAAAAAATAGAAATTATCACAAAACAGTGAAATATTGTGACTAAATCCACATAAATAATGTCATGCTAATAAGAATTTCATTTTGATACGTCAATCTTAATCATTATTATTCATTCACCTTGCTTGTGTTACATGTATTCTGTCTTTGGGATTCGTTTGGCAATGACAGGAGTATTTTTATAACACTTAATAGCTTGCCGCCATTGTGAATAAAGTAAAAGTTTTATAAGCACGGGGCCTGGGTCTCGCATAACATTACTCGCTTTAATAGTCATATGGTTTTTTACTACGTGTATCCTCACTGCTTTTAAATACATTTGTAATGACCTTTCTGCAGTTTTGTTTCAACAACTTGCCTTTAAGGGAGTCGTTAATTGTTTACAGTTGTGTATTTTTGGTGCAAACAGAACGGCACTTCATAAAAAATATTTATTTATCATTGATGCAGTAACTGTAGAAAGATAATAAGGGAAATAAATTAGATAATCGCACATGCCTGACAGGATACATTTATTAGGATCGTTCATACAATGTATAGCAATCTTAGTCGCACAATTGTATCACGAAAACTTCTTTATTATAGCTCTTGGGTACTGCTGTAGTTGACACTAGACATTTCTGAGCCACATTATTAAACTACAAAATGTACTTCGTAGGCGGTAGAATTTTGTTCTTCTCAGAAATATTCTGCTGCAATAATTTTATTAAATTAAAACAGCATCCCAAAGCACCAATTTTGTTTTAAATAAACATGTTTAGTTTCCTGTTATAAAATAAATACAACTTTTATAGATTATATTCTTTTTTAAGATCCTTTTTCCAGATCCAATTATTGACGAAAAAGGTCACAATGTCAAATCAGCTGTAAACCAGGACAATCGCACATATTGTATGCTACATTCCATTTATGTTGCTAAAACATGGCGAACGTGATTAAAATATTTTCAAATATTGAGGCCTAGTTGATTAAAACCAATAATATTAGTTAAAGCAAATATGCACTTACAACAAAACTGGACATGTTAGTACAGAATCTTTACATTATTTGTTCAGTGCTGTTTAAAATTTCGCCTTATTCGAATTCAACAATATGATCATTGAAGAAAATATGTAGCAGAATCATAAGAAGATGCTATATTTTATGATAAATTATTATGGTCTTATTAGAATAAATTTTAAACACCTCTTTTAAAGAGGTACTCCCTACACCTACAAGGTTAAATTCTCCAAAGAGAAAAAGTGTTATCAATGAAAATGATAAATAAATACAATTTTAAAAACATGTATCGAAAAATTTCTTA
This sequence comes from Saxidomus gigantea, assembly GCA_032359765.1. Taxonomy (NCBI): domain Eukaryota; kingdom Metazoa; phylum Mollusca; class Bivalvia; order Venerida; family Veneridae; genus Saxidomus; species Saxidomus gigantea. The sequence goes on from JAUMHA010002016.1 coordinate 14,777, forward strand.
TACTAGCATAAACGAACAACATAGAGACATTCTGTGATAAATCCACCCATTTATTGTACAAGAACATCTTTACATAGATTATTGAATGTTTTACGGTAAATGCAACATATTTGAAAACGCTGATTTTACCACTTATGACTGGAATGCACAGCTTAAAGTGGAATTATGCACATTTTGTTCAAGTAAAATTCCAGCTGAAATAGGTGAGTGTAAAAAGGGTACAGGAAATAATAGCTTTTAACCCAATACACCAAACTCTTCCTGCTACCAGTACGAAAAAATATCTTTCCAAATATTACTTTTCCTATTTTGACTGACTGGGAGAGTCAATTAAAAAAACCAACTGCATGCAGGAGTTGCTTCCCTTCCTTGCCAAAATCTCTACCAACAACTACAACAACACAAGGGAGATCACTGCAAAGAAAGGAACTATTATTCTATTTGTCCAATTTGTTTATTTCTAAAGCACCAACTTAAAATACTAATGCGGCACTATTATTAGTTTAACACATTTAAATGCACAGCAACCGAAAATTGCCTTTATAAAACTGTCACCAAAAGACACTATGTGAAGTAAGATGCGCATAATGTCACTTTAAACGTAAAGGTTAAGTAATAATACTTGCACATATTATAGTGTTTATGCTTTTGAAGGTATATAATTTGACCCGAATTTTAGTGCCTCTATAAGCTACGACATAATTCAGGAATACAGACATAAAATTCTATTGCCGAAGTTACAAGAAATTGGGTCTATTTAGACAGAATAAAGCATCAGTGCATTTTAGACAATTGATTAAAGAATATTATAAAATATTATATCACAAATATTTGCCCTTAAATTAATATAACTGATATTAACATTCTTAGAATAAATAGATTCTACTTATTTTAATAATTAACGTATTCTGGATTTTCTGAATTATGAAACTTCTAAAGGGTTAGTTGATAAAATAGTTTGTTTGTAGCACCTCTTTGTTGACAACTAAGTTTAGTTGAAATACGAATTTATTTCGCTGTGATGCATAATAATTTTTAAAAGACAGGAAGAGAGAACACATCCACCTATAATTAACTCTCTGGGAACTGTAATCACCAAACAGACTGAAACTTCGAGTGATTAAATCGTTACATAGTCTCTGAAGCAGAGGAAATAATGACTCCGTAGATAACCCGAGACGACCAAATGTACGACTTGCTATCGATTTGAAAAGTTTATAAATCGGACAACTACTGTCAGATACAAATTTATTGGTTTCATCAACACGCACTTCATATGATTTATCTTTTGCTCTAGGGAAATAAGGACATATATGTTATTTTGCCTAAATACGTTATATATCTTAAGGATTAGTTAATATAATAGAGTTGGCTACACGGTTTATAAAGGAAACCGTTTTATTTGTCATTTTGACACGTACTTTCTTCGAACGTAATTGTGTTGTCGTGAAAGAACTACAAAAACAGGTATGAAATATAATGTTAATACTGGTTTTATGCCCTGGGAATCAGTAATCTTGCTGCTACAATAAAGCTACTAGAAACCTGGCCTATTCTATGGGGCACTTATTCTTGGAAAATTGTTAAAGGAGTCATTTGCTATACACAAGCAATAACGCATAGTGATATGTATTATTTTATGTACAAGTCTGTTAAATTGTCTATGCTTGTTGCGCTTTTGCAATACCGTTACATTTTCATGGTAATCTTAAAACTGCAGTTTGTATATTGCCTGTGCATGTTCTCATATCTTGAATGTGTATGTCCTATTGTACATGTATGTGTAATTGTATTTTCTATACTCTTATAAAGCCAGAAACCACAAAACTGTCATTCAGACAACGCTAGTTGATATCTTAGCGATTTATTTCCAAAGGAATTATTTCTATCTCCAGTACCAATTGAGCATTGTAAATCAAAAACAAATCTAATGTTTTCAAAGTGAAAGCATTTTCTACAGCGAACATGTTCACCTATAATTAACCACCACGTAACAGACTGAAACGTCAAAGGTTATTTTGATTAAATTGGTGCATTGTCCCTGAAGCAAAGGAAATAATTACCCCGTAGATAATCGGAGACGACTAACTAACTGTACTACTTGCTATCGATTTGAACTGTTTATAAATCAGACAACTACTGTCAGATACAACTAGGGTGTCATCAAAACGCATTTTATGTTATTTATTCTTTGGTCTTTTTGGTCTAGGGAAATAAAGACATAGCTGTTATTTTGCCTCAATATGTTACACATTTTATGGATAAGTTAACATAATATTGTTGGCTACATGGTTAATTAAGGAAACACTTACATGCTTAAGGTGTAATAAAGAACTACGAAAATTCAATAATACAATACAAAAATTCTGGTTTGTATGTACATGTTAGTAGGTTTCCAAAGAATCATTTAATTGCGTCCACAAAAAAAGCTACACGAAACATGAATTATTCTATTCAGAAGTTATTCCTGAATGATTAACAAAGAATCCTTTGCTATACACATGTCAATACATATATATATAATCGGCTATGTTTAATGTCTGTACTTGTTGCGCTTTACAATACCATTTCATGGTTATATTAAAAGCCGCTGCGGTTTGTACATTTTGTCATAGTTGGAGAAAGTATGTCCGGCTGTAAGTGAGTGATTGAACTGTCTTTAGCCTAATGAAGCAAGAAACTACGAAAATGTCATTTTGACAATAGTATACGATATCTTAGCGATTTCATATCCGAACATACTTTTTCTTTCTCAAGTACCAAATGAGCATTTGTAAATAAAGAGAAATCTAATGGTTTCAAAGTGAAATAATTTTCTACCTGTATGTATGTTATCAAATTTAGATATTGCCTAACAATAGTGAACCTATAAATAAATGAAATAGCGAAACTAATCGTCTGTTTACAACAATTGTAGAAACAGACAATTCAGAAATATCCCTGTGGAAAACTTTGTTCATGCATATTCAACAAAGTCATTAAGACTCGTGTTGATGGAACTGTGAATAGAATAGACCGAGATCCGACTTTCCAGACGTACAAGTTTATTATGGAACATTCTACTGTACAAGCTAGTGATATTCAATACAGCCAATAGTTATTGCCCAATTTAGATCTTGGTAATGCACTGTGCATATCTGTAAAAATTATGGCTTATTCTTTCTTATAGTGATTGAAGTCAATGATTATTGACAAAATACATTGAAGGAGCAACCTATTCCATAATAAATGTCAGGCAACAACTGTTTTCAGACAAATATAAAAAGATCCCATATGTAGAACATTGAAGTACTCCAGTGCAATGATTAAGTTTTAGAGAAATAATGCTACTGGTGTTAAGCCAGATATTAAGGTCAGACAAACATGTGTAGAAATGGAATATATTCGCACAGAATTATGTTGAGTATGAATATAATATATTAAATAAAAATGATATGTAAATTAACTATGAAATAAATTTGTAAATGTTTGTAGAAAAATTAAGCAGGAAACTTGTATGACGAGCTGAATATCATACTAATTAACGTTAAATTCTAAATCTAAACTTAGAGAATCTACACATTGCTAATTTTCGGAAGTAAAGTGATACTTTTAATAACGATCGGCTTAAATATAACACTTTTATCAGACAAATCGACATTTTTAATGAAGATAACTCTTTTTCAAAAATATTGTATAAAATGTTTATCACGAAGCCTAACATATGGCGTCAAACTTTTTTACTGCATACCGATCGTTGGGGTGCATCTGCATAGTTATATTCCAACGTTTTTTCTTTTGATTTGTTGGTTGTATAGAAAGCATTCTAAAAACAGCAATAATCCATAAATTAACAGGTTTCTTATTTCCTGGACATAGAATTAAACTTCATCTGAAAAACGGATGATTGATCATTTTAATTATCTACCGTTTTGCACACATACGACTACGAAGTTTATTTCCATGGCTTACCTCATGTGAATTTAAATCAAATGGACGAAATATTTTTATCTCAATAATCAAACACGTTGATTATTAAAAATAGAACCATTAACAAATATTTTTCAGAAACTGGACCTCTCGTTTCAAATAGTTTTCTTGCTCCACGAGTGTGTCCGCGTACTGGGCAAACCGTTTGATGTCTAAAAGCCATGACCGTACATCGCGCAGAGGCAGACTGTGCATGCGCAGTGCGTTATTAATTTTAGAACAAGGACTTATCTGAATAGATTTAAAGACCGGATAATCTGAGTCTCAACAGATTTTACACAGCAAGTAGTTCGCCGGAAAAAGTGTCCG
>JAUMHA010002028.1:0-10006 GCA_032359765.1 Saxidomus gigantea
TTAAATTTACTACATGACTAACCCCGAATTGTCACCAGATAAACAAAAATGGGTTTTGAAGTTGCGGAAAATCTACTGAACCCCTGAAAGGAGTCGATCCGGAACTACACCGGCTTTAGTGGGATAGTATCACCATGACATGTGTAGCTTAAAAGTAAATACAGAAGTTTCTTGGTTGATCATGTGATTTTTTTATGATTTCAATCAATATCATGAACTAGATTACCGTATCAACTATTACTTTTTATGATATTTCGCATAAAAGTATGATTTTGCAATAAATCGAATTCATGTGTGCCGCGATAAAAGCCCCGTCACCAAGGGTTCGTACACACACACATACGCACACATAGAGAAACGCACATTGGTCTCCTAAAACTTTTGGGTTATACTTGGACGGCGGGGTTAAGGGGCTAGGTTTCTACACCCGACAGTGTATCTCTTTACGTTATTATCGTTATACTGGTAACACCATTGATAATGAATTAATTGGAATACATACATATATTACCTAAGTTTTAAAAACATAAACATGCAGTCAAGTAGCGAAACAAATCATACATATTTGAAATAATGTCGCGAATAGTTTAAACAAATTGAAATCCTGTTAGTCGACAGCTTTGTAAATATTTATTCAACCCGAATAGTAAACAAATCGCTCGAATATTCATTCATGTAAAACAAACCCAGTATCATTTACACAATTCACTTACCCGGGTTAATTATTCCATTTTACAGTTTGCAAAATGCCTGGATACGCAAAATATTTATTTCTTAATATTCCATTTTTAAACTTTGAATCTTAGTAAATAGCACGTTGTCATATTTTTATCGGACACCGGTTAAGCCATATATATCTCTGCCTAGGCCGTAAAATATTTAAGGCTATTTAAACTAATCAATACCACACTGTAAGATATAAGCTTAGATTAGGTCTTAACGCTTTTCTCCGTGTGCATAAGCACGCAATCTAATTTTTTTTCCCAATTAGAGTATAAAATTCAGTTTAAAATAAATTTGACAATCGGGTTTTTAACTGCCCTGGTATTAATTAACAAAGATGACTGACTTTTAGATAAAAAATACAACGAAACAAATTGTCCGCTCAAAGATGTATCTGATTTCTTGTTTAAATAAACATTGTTAAAATGCAAATCAGCTTATCAAAATGATAGTTTTGTATGGACTGGTTTTTGTATTAAATTGAGCATGACACCAACTTTTTTTAGCCGAAGGGAAGTTTAACATTCATCAAACATATTACAAAAGGTTAGTGTAAACAAAGGTACCAGCAAAACTTGACCGAGTTAATTTTGACTGAATTTGTAAAAAAACAAAAACAATTTAATTACAGATATTTGGCACTTGCTGGTATGTAACACCGAATACAGCTCCTTCGAATACAGCATAACAGGGGGCTGTTTTCGGTGCACATTAACGAATACAGCTCCCTCGGGAGATGTACTTGTTGCGCATCAACGAATACAGCTCCTTTAATCAAATGGGAGATTCGGGGTTCTTGTACCTTTTTTTTCGAATAGAGTGCCCCAGTGACCCAATGCAATATAGACGTATCATTCGTTTATACAAATACGCGGCAAAGAATTTATCATAAATAATAAGGATCCACACTATTCAGGATAATATACTTAGCCCTGGTGTGTCTGTCTTTTTGTCCGTACGTGTTGGGCGGACAGTTGAATGAAAATCTTAAGTTTAATGACCTTTTTGCTGATATTTGAGAATTATTTTCTTTCGATAAACCTTCATCGTTTTCAATTGATGGTAGCACATAAGGCAACTTGATGAAGCAATGAAGCTCATACACGTCAGTGTGTACGGTATGACAAACGGACAGATAAGACAACAGACAGATAGATGACGGGACAAATAAACGGACGGAATAGATGTAACATGCAGTATCTTGAACAGGTGTAAGATATTTTTAGGCAATTTAGGTCCCTAATTTCTATCTGTGGACATTTTTAATATAGGGACCATGGCTCTTTATATATTTTGATAAAGCAAACATAGGGAGCTTTATTCGAATTTGGATATGCATTGGTTCGAATACATCTCCGCTATACAAAGAGAGCTGTATTCGAAAGGAGCTGTATCCATTGTTAAACTAGTATGAACTGTCATAGCATCCATGTTTAAATTTAACCGAGGGACCAAACTCAAATGTTGCTGAGGAAAAATTGCTCCGTACAAAGATCCGAGTATAATTATAGTTATTGCAAAAGAACGTGAAGTTCGAACATTAGATGTAATGCAATGAAGCTAGGGGTTACTTTAATAATTCTTAAATTTTAAATATTTAACTACTTTTGAATATATATAAAAATCTTATTTTGCCCTGTCATTATTTGCTCGTCGAGAAGGTATGTCAAGAAAACCAAACAGCAGAATTGACGATACCTTTTTCTTTCAATCATAAAAATGTCAGTATTCACACATCATTATAGGAACTTTAACAGTGACTTAAAACCTTGTTTTCCAGTGATGTCATTTGTCAAATATTGTAGGTAACTATTTGGAGAAAGGTAACTGCTTCCTGTATCAACAAAGGTACATACATTATCAAAATAACATGCTGGTATAGCTGTTCATATGTTATACGTCAAAAGTTTTCAAGTATGGTATTTAGTATAAGGCAGAAATTCCGCCATCGAATGTTCCAAGACCCCCGGTCACGTGACTAGCCTTTGATGTTGTCCAACATAATGATTTTTTACCACAATAATGACATCGGTCTTCTATCTGTTGGCTCGGAGAGTGACATTTTTCTGACATTATTATAAATATGAAAAGAAATGCCACACATGGACTTCAAATACCTAAACAAATACACGGTAGCTATTAAATCCAGTGGCAAAATGTAACAGAAGAAATACACACATACTTAAATAAAGTTTCTAAAACTAAGCATTTTAATCGTTGCAATGAACAGCCTACAAAAACCTTATCTGTTGGAAGTGATAACAGCACATAAACATTTAAACCCTAGATTAAAAACATGATATTTGCCACTGAAATAGTTCCGTTTCTGTTAGAAAATTAAACATGGGGATTGCGGTTAGCATACTTTTGAACTGCCGCGGATTAATACTATCACACGGCGGCACATTAGAATAGCATGATATGCTCCCCTTTTATGTAGTTTTTTGACCCCAGGATTGCTTTGCATGTCTATGGGGGTTCACAGATGCCTGCATAACGTACTAAAAGTCAAGACAAATGACAAATGAAAATATTTAAATACATGGTGTGCATGTGACATTCTTTCTCTAAAACTTAATGCATCTCAAACAACGTTAAAGAATGTTCGAAATCAGCTTTCTTTTCAACTTTACAGGGCTAAATTTCTAAAATGGACGTGCCAGTTTTGTAATACTTTTTAATTAGTTTATACGAATTTTTAGTTCGATTACGAAGAAAGCTCCGTAGCTTTTTAAATCGCCCTTGAACACCCACTGCAGATGTTATCACGCTCGCGAGAGAGAGAGAGGATGCGATATTTTCATCGCTGCTGCCCATTTGCAGGTGGTACGTATTTATTTATCTATTAAAGTCTCATCAATGTACATTTTAACACAGTACAAAATACAATGCATACAATATCAGTAAAGCAAAAGCACGTGTGGCACCAGTGTCCTTACCTAAGGACACGCCTCTTGCTCGGACTGGGATTCGAACCCGGGACCTTCCGTTCTAGTAACATCAACTTATCGGAGATGTTAACCGAAAACATAACTGGTTGATTACAGAACAGTGGAGCTTACTACTAGACTGCATCACCAAAAGGATAGGATGGGCGTTAATAGACTCTTTGGCCACATTATAGTTATTTTCCTAACTCTGTACTAGATAAGATGGCGTTCTGACACAAAAATAACACTAATGCAAAACGTTTGTGTTTATATAAGTAGAAAGATCCATTAAAATAAAATGTTCCTGTACTTTTTTAAGAACAAAATATAGGACTCTAAATAGATTTTAGAGTGATGAATGAAAATCGGCAATTTTAGCCATAGAAAAAAATACATTAGTCTCATTGTCACTTTTTTCAATTAAGTTTGCTGAGTACATAAAAAGAAAGAAATTAATAATTAATAAATACCTTTTTAGACCAAGTTATCAATGAACTAAAAAAATAAAATCCGCCCTGTTACTGAATAAGTAATTGAAACATATATTCATAATTTGTGTTGCTTTTTGTATTAGATCAGCAAATGATGTAACGTTTATCTATATATCTATCAACAAAGAGCTGCATATACAATCACCTTTTCTATAATAGTGATTTTCTTCTCATTCCCTGAATGTGAATAATTCAACGGAGTTCAAAGACCTGAAATTGATTTTCCCTCTCCTCTATTTGTATCAGTTGCATAATGAGTGCGAGCTAATTGTACACTGGCATAATGAGGTTAACCTCCCATTTGTCCAATCTCACGAGCGGTTATTCATTTCGATTCATTAAAAATATATCGGGTTGGATCGATGCTAGTGAATTATAACTATTATCCATGTTTCGCAAAACTGTCAAACTCTGTCATTTAAGACATAGTTTAAATCGACAGTCGCATAGAAAGTGAATCAGCAACACGCCAATCCGCAGTTTTAAAAGCATTTTCTTAACTATGTCTTTCTCTATTTGCAATCGAGAATAGGGATGATCTTATTTTACACTATTATATGTACATTTGTATACCTTTTTTGACCAAGGAAAGAAAAGAGGGACAATAATCAGTACAGATACAAGCTTCATACTGCACAACCGACATCTTGAAGTACATGTTGTATGAAATGCAGAAGAAAACAATACATGTATATTGGTATGAAAACCCCTTTTGATGAAAATGTTCCAAAGAATTTACCATATTAGTTTGACACACTACTCTCATAGTTTATTTAATTCATTTTAGCTCGATTGTGAAGAAAGCATGAAGCTTATAGATCGCTGTCGAGCCCGCTACCTGGAAAATCCAGTACTCTAGCTTGCTGCTTCATTTTATCCCACGTGTCTCTAGGAAACAGACGAGAAAACCCAGTTCAAACTGAAAATAATCCAAAGAGCACTGGACAGACGCTAACTCATATGAATCAAATACACGATAATATATGTTTTACTTTTAACCTAATAAACAGTGGTGCTACAAGACTTGACAGGGTAAATCTAAAAACTTCAATGGGAAATGTGTCAATTTCAGAAGACGAATTCGGCTATTGTTTGCACGAGAAAGTTTGGCCTAAATATGCAGTGAAACAGCAACAGTTTGTGAATCTGAGTGATGTAGAGGTCCTTGGTTCAAGCCCAGTGTGACGATTTTGGAATGTCCTTAAGTGGGATAACTGGTGTCATACGTACTGTATTCTTGCTATCTGTAAATGGGTACAAGTCGTGACACCGGTAACCGGTCGTGTGGGGTACCTTGAATGTTGTTAAACAATACAGCTATAACAAACCAGAACAGAACAGACCAGACCAGAACAGAACAGAACAGAACAGAACAGAACAGTTATTTATGTATACATATCATAGAAGTATTAGATCATGGCCCTAGTTTGCCCTTCCCGACGAGCTAATTCTTTGCCAAAATGCTTCGCTAAGTAATTCGATATCCATGCGCATGCGACACCAACACCTAATAGTGTGTGAGCTTTAACAAAGCAAACATTGACCTGAAACGCCGAGGACATTTTCTTATTATAAATGTACATGTTTATTATAACTTAATGCCTAGTGAAAATAAAACTATAGACAGCTACTTGTGTCAGCTATAAAGTTGAGGACTTTGTTTATATAGGCCACAATATCATAAAACTTCTTAACATGCAGTGTTTATACAATCAATCTTCCCTAATATCCGACTTCTTGCACTGAAACAGTTACAAGAATATTTTCGTACTTAACAACTTCGCGAAATGGCGAAACAGTGTCAAATTAATTTTATAACATAGGTCTCATGACCTGACGATATAGAATATTTGGCGAGGGAATGAAAATATTTAATCCATTAAAATGAAAATTCGATCAATATAATTGTACATTTGATTAATTTATTTAATACTATATCATTGAATATGGAAACATGTTTTATATCTTCTAACACTTCTTTGTAAATGTTTTTATACGGTTTAAATAGTGGATGACTCTCAAGCAAACATTCATCAATTCTCCCCTGTCTCATATACAAATATTTGACTGTAGTGTACCAAAGTATAAGGATTTCACTTGAACATTTATTTCCACTTTAAACAGAAATAGGTTCAAAGGGTGACACACATGCCACTGTACCGTGGGACTTGCGGGCGTGGTAAAGATGACGACGATTTTGCACACGTTCGAGCTTTCAACAAGTCTCCGTTACTTTGTATAATCACGTTTAATGGCTATTATCTACATATAGACGAGTTTTTATTACTCTCAAAGGCCCAAGCAAATACCTCGATCATAGCTCAGAAGTCTATTACTTAATTTGAATGACGAATTATATTTATTCATGTTCTAACGTCCTGCCTGCACCAGTGATATAGAAGTGTTTTATTCTTCTTTTATCGCTTTATTTATATTTTGTTTGTTTGTTGGAACATAAATTTATCTTCTTTATGCACTCTTTACTAAGCTTTTCATTTCTAGAATGCTAAATTGATTGGGTTTGAATGCAAACATTACCAATTGATTTTCAGATAACCACATCAATTTAAATCAGTGATTTATTTAATTTATAAATTACTATAATCGAAACCGCATTTAATCATGATAAAAATGCCTCACCTTCATAATTGTAACTTCCAAGAAAACCCTAAAACTATTTGTTGGTTGCTATACATTTGTATAAAGCAAATTATTCATGTAGAGATGCCGTGAATTCTTGTAGAAGCAGTTCATTTAACTTGCAGATTTCAAAGCTTACGCTTAAACTGTTCAATGATTTAAGCTGTTTTATTTCATAATATCTCTATATGCGAGAATAACCAAATTATCGTGTCAAAATTAATATTTAAATATTTGTATGCCCAAATGCCGCTACAGTGAATATATGTTAAGAAAAAAGCAACCAGGGCTTACCGTTTCTATTTGGATAAATTTTCCACTCTGTAATCACTTTCAAACTAAAATTGCCAGTAGTTAAAATATCTATGAACGAAAAATGTCATTATGTTTCAGTAATTATCTAAAACATTTAACCAGGCTTTTGTCGAAAAACTAATAACTGGTAAACAACGAGATTTCACTCTTGTAACCATTGTTTAGATCTTTTGTTCAAAATCATAACATTGCCAGTGTCATAGAAATATCTGTAATGGGTAAGCGACGCCATTGATCTTGTATATGGTATCAATTTTGTTGTAGAGTTACGACAGCTAAGGGAGTAAACTCTGTATTCTTGGCTTCATTCGAATCTATTAGAAGTAGTCTCCCTTTTTTACTTCGATAATACCTTTATAGTTACTTCCCTTGGTTTTTCATGTAGAAACCAGTGCAGGGAGAGTACTGGTACTGTAATCTGTCTTGCCTACTAGCACTAGTACCATTACACCGGTTGGGAGTGAACCCAAGACCATCCGATCCCGAGGTGAACGCGCTACCAATGCGCTGCGTCGGCTGACAATATCAAAACAACTTGATAGGACACTATTATAACCTAAATGAGAGCAAAATCAACCATTTACTCCCATAAATAAGAGTGGGTACCATGACTTTCCTAACCATAAGAAGTGTGGTCGTCCTATATCCATTTAGTTTAGTTTATGCTAATTTATTTTAGCTCGATTGTTAAGAAAGCTTTGAGCTTATCTAGTCACGCTCGAGTCCGCTTCCTGGAAAAACCAGTACTGTCATATGAGGAGGCGCAGTCGTAACCTTGGTGGGGCTCGAACCCGCAACCTCTGGGATGAGCGGCAGACACCTAAACCTCTACATCAACGGCCCCCTCCATTTACTTTCATTCTTCGAAGTTTAACGTCTTTGTCACCAGTTCCATGCACTTTTAAGCATTAAGTCCAACAAAATATATCACAAGAATATAAATTTTGAAGCAGTTTATTCATACATTATTTTCTGTTATTCAAGAAACCATCTGTAAATGAAATTACACGAAGCATTCCGCTAAACAATTACTGGTTTTCTACTATCATGAAGTCCGAACGACGATACGCTTGGGAAAATAAGTTCATTACTGAAGCTTAAAGACATGATATACATGTATACTACACACTACGAGGTGTCGCACATACATGTAAGGTAACAATATCAATTATCTATTCTAAATAAAATAACGATATGTAAACGAAATTTTATATGCAAATTCTTTTTCTACGAATTATTATATCATTTCAATATCATGCCCACCATTAATTTGTACAACGTACCTGTCAATCTTCAAGTTTAGAGAGTATCATAAATACCATATCAAATTCATATTAGTATAATTTTGAAAAAGGGTAGCAATTGAACATTGACAGAGTGACTACCAGACAGTGCAGACCATGATCAGAGTATATGGATGTGGGACTGATCACGATTTGTATTGGTGGCAAAGGGGGAAAAGCATAGTTATCGTCATAAAGAATTAACAATTTGTAAAGTAAAGTACATGTTTAAAATTTGAGCTATAGGTCCCAGTCTTGTTCATTGATTATGCTATACTAATGTCATTTATATCGAACAATGAAATAAGATTAGCTAAGTTCTTTATCTAACGACAAGAACATAGTGAGATTCAAACAGTGGTGCAGTTGAGATTTAACCATTTAATGAAATCCATGGTCCGTATTTTGCCAAATACTATGCAATTTAATCATGTTATATAAGGACCCTTGGACATGTTTTATCACGATTATACCACGAAACATCACTGAATTTGTCGATGTGTACTATTTTCGGACTGGGACTAGGTCCTGGTAAAGTGCTTTAACATGGATGAAGTCCGTAACAGCACCGAAACGTCCGTTATCATTTAATAATGACGAACATTGTACATAATATAACTCCCCTTCATTAAAATTCCGCGATGGAAAGAGACTATAATCTTATTTCTATGTTCGAAATAATTATATAATGTATAGATCTGCACAAGCAATATGATTATGTATCTATACATTGTAACAGTATAAAATATCGAGCAAAAGATGAAAACATACACGAGAAATGTCATTCCAGCTCTTGAACTTTATCACGGCACCAAAACCGGCAAATTTCCCACGGAATGTATGATTGATATCACAGCATCCATAGCGACAACTATTAACACAAGTAGGTCACATTAATGACCCTTAAACGCAATAGTAGCACAATGTTGAGTGTCAGACATTTTTTCAGTAACATATTTCAGTTTTGCAAATATGTAGTTCATGGTAAATGTTTACAGATCACAGGCATGTTTTATCACAGCATATATCATGACTCCTCAGCCACCACTATAAAATATACTAGGTTTATATCTATCTTCGTGTGTGGTCCCAGCGATCCAGTTATTAGCAATCCATTTAGAGCCCTTTTTTAGATCACAACCACCATGATGGGATCGTTTGTCTGCCTTACCGAGGTATCCTGTCTGTAAACATGAAATTGCGAATTTCTCAAACTAATACAATCAGATCTGTTCAGCTCACACATTATTATTGCCTTAGCTTAGGACATTGCCTAGCACAGACGATTAATAAGAGACTTGCCGGTAAAACAAAACGTTCGGCAGTGAAATCTTTGTGTTTTTCAAAGTATAACAAGGGCCGTATGTAGTAATATATTAAGTAAAGTTAAGTTATCTAACTGAAATGTTTGATACTCCTGAACACTACGAGATATTGCTATTCAGAAACTACATCAATGTTGGTAATTGTATTAAGCTCACTCACTGATTCAGGTTTGTGAGTTCGAGCCCTGATACTGACCATATCTGAGAAAGCAACCAGTTTCCTACGGACGACACATATTAGAACTGTTACTTTCTTTAAAAGAAGTTTAGGTAAATTTCCCGCCTTTTAATAAGTGAAA
>JAUMHA010002050.1:0-10005 GCA_032359765.1 Saxidomus gigantea
ACTGCTACTGCTACTGCTAAGCTACTGCTACTGCTACTGCTACTGCTAAGCTACTGCTACTGCTACTGCTACTGCTACTGCTAAGCTACTGCTACTGCTACTGCTACTGCTACCGCTGCTGCTACTGCTAAGCTACTGCTACTGCTATTGCTATGCTTCTGCTTTTGCTACTGCTTTTACTACTGCTTTTGCTACTGCTAAGCTACCGCTACTGCTTTGCTACTGCTACTGTTCAGTTACTGCAACAGCTAATCTACTGCTACTGTTAAGCTACTGCTACTGCTAAACTACTTTTACTGCTTGGCTACTACTACTGCTACTGCTACCGCTACTCTACTGCAACTGCAACTGTTTCTGCTACCACTAATCTGCTGCTACTGCTGTGCTACTGCTTCTGCTACTGCTTTTGCTACTGTTTTGCTACTGCTTAGCTACTGCTACTGTTCAGCTACTGCTACTTCTCTGCTACTGCTACTGCTCAGCTACTGCTACTGCTACTGCTACTGCTACTGCTACTGTTCAACTACTGCTACTGTTAGCAACTGCTACTGCTTAGCTACTGGTTTTGCTTACTTCACGTTTTGTTATTATGTTACTGCTCACTGCTACTTCTTTTTCCCTACTAATTCCTCCTTTGGTCATGGCTCCGACCGGAAGCGTTGAAAGTTCTAGATACGCAGTGTACCTCACTGAGTACTGAGAACGATTCCGCCATTCATTTTTTGGAACAGCTGTCCATCAACACGAAATCATTATGTTTATCAATTTCAAACATAATAAGAAACATAATCAAAGTCAGTGTTTTAACATTGGGACACAGTCATGTATACTCAGCACGTAGTATCGCATAATCACAAGCATGTATTGTCAAATTTAATAATGTTTTGCTTTGTGCTCAGAATTCGCAGTGCCATATGCTTAGAACGGTTAATGATTTGTTCAAACTTTAGGATAAAGAAGCATTTTAATATATATATTAGAAATTACTGGTACGTTATAGTAATGATAATCATGTGCATAATTACAAAACGAAATACGTTTAGGTCAGTTGCAAACGCTCGTGTTTAAGACAAAACTGTCTAGTTTATAGAATAAATTACACGGAACTGTTAAAAAATATGGCACAAAAGCATCTAATTTCGTTTTAGTCCATCCAAATAAAGAAAATCTTCAATCAGAGGTTTTGTTCTGTCAAACAATTTCAACGGCCTATCATCATAGCCAAAGAGCAAGCAGTCGTTTAGCAGGTACATCCTTAATTTCTCCATGTCCTCCATTGGTACCTGTCTGTACGCCTGTATTAGAGCTTCGTCTCTTTGTAGTCTGACCTCTGTACGGTTGACTTGAATGTTGAGAGCTTTTCCTATTGCATTTGCGAAATCTGCTATTGTAATCTTATAAGCATCAGTATCTTTGAATGGAAACGGAATGTACTTTGATAAATATCCCCTGATTTGTAAATCTCTCCAAGTACGGAGCATAAGTTTAATAAAAGGAAATCTTATCTCTTTCAGTATTTTCTTCGTTTGAAATAGAAAATACAGGTGTCCTCTGACAGTATCAAGAACAGTTTCTCCATCAAAGTCGTCAAATTGTAAATTGAAATCATCAAACGATCTGTTCCATTTCGTTATCAGATATCTTGCGTCATCCTTGATTGTTTCTAACTTTCCTATGTACTGAAAACGGATCGAACATGGGTCACACTGGGAAATCATCGGTGAAAAATGCCTGTCTATGTATTTCTCTGATTTATATTGGTAGAGTATGTACTTAATGAACTCTGGAAACGTCACATCAAATCCATAATTTTTGTAAACCTTTTTGTGACTACCTCTAACTACTCGAACCACATTTCTGCCAACATATTTCCAGAACATCAAATTAGGATGGTATATTTTATTTTCATAGCCAGAGAATAGGCGCGAATAAGGATCTCTTACGAACATAAACGAAGTTCCTTTTTCCTTCCATATATTTTCATCAGGCTCTGGAAGGTGTTTTAGTTTTGATAATGCAACCTTGTCCAAATTTATTTTGAATGGAGAATTTAGCCGTTCCTCACTAGCCATTACTAATAATACCTTTTTCCAGAATGTTGAACTGACCTTAGGAATTGGACAGTAATAAATAAAATGTTTTTCATCATACAGCAAATTGCTACTGTTGAAGATCGATTGATTTTCGACAGTTCTATTGATTTTTTTGCAACCTTTTACGACATCATTGTGGCGCTGTTCGTAAAATGTTTCTCTGCTGGCACTTGCAGTGGTATCAGGTAAAAAGGTTGTCGTGGGCGAATTGTTTTTGCCTCCAGACTCGTTGATGTTCAGGAACCGTTTGAGCATCCATTTATGTCCTTCTTTTTCTGAAAATATTGTTAAGAATAATACAAACATGTATGCGAGGTTTATGAATATTTCGTAGATATTTTCTAATTTATAGACGTAATATAAATGGAAGGATATAATGGGATTTTTACAAGAAGTTTATAACCCTTAATGTTTACCGAGTTTAATTTCTGACTTGAAGATATGAACTTAAGTAATTTTCGAATTATCGAATTAATGAGACAATCTCTACACCTAGCAAATTTTAATCTCCAAACATACATTATGTGTTCAATGAACATAAAGTGATGAAATAATTCAATTTCAAAGAACAACATGTATCGAAAAATGTCTCATTTTAGCACAAATAACCAACGTAGAGGCCATCTGTAATTACCGCGATCCACCCATAATTGTACAACGACTTTACATAGATTAATGTACGTGTTACTGTATTGCAGCATATTTTAATATAAAGACTGGAATGTATGTAGCTGAAACATTAATAATACTTGAAAATATTCTATTATTTATACATGAACTTTTGAGATTACTTTAATTTCACACCAACTTTGGAGAATGCCTCTTGAAAGTGTCGTTAAACTCTGACCATGGTTACTCTTTCATTACTGAATTTAATGACCAGCTTTAGTGACTAAAACGCCATATGGCATGATGGTTTTACATGCGAACGGTATACAGATCAGATAAGTATAGGGTTTTATAGTCAGCTGATAGTAGTATTGTAATTTTATATGAAAAAATAAATACATGTACAACCAAAATGATAAGTTAGAGAATGAAGATTCCCAATAGATACTATGGAAATGTCATTTTTGCAGTGGGCACGCGCCAACTATAAAATAATCCCCGATTTTTTGCTAAAATAGACTGGTAATAGTACATGAAATATAGTATATAGAAAAAACACACATACATTTTTATCAGATTAGTAACTTGTCTAGGTGCCTGGTTGCAAAGAAGAATTATTTGTGGCTGGCAGGACATGGGTTGTAGGATAGTTTTAGATCTAGTTGTAGCAAATGCAGCGGCCTTTTTTTTGTTTCTTTTCTTGTCCGTCGGGTTTCATAAACAAAGCTGACATGTTCTCTATGAACACTTAGTCTTTGTGTTATTATTTTTCTATGGAGATAACAATATTATGATTATTTAAGTTTTTATATAAACAAGCTTAACTTAGAGGTTAAAAACTGCTTTTTATCTGGATTCAAGGGTTGTAACTCCAGCGTATATATAGTGATCTTGCTGGTTATCAAACTTAGTCGAGATGTTACAGGAATTTCCATAGCCACTTAAAACAGGTTCAGTACCAATTGAATAAAAACAACTCTGTTGTTATTTATTAACAGTGCTGATTAGATAGAATTTCTGGTCGATAACCATGACCGAGCCGATATGGCTGGTTACTAAATTGTGCCAAGATCCAAGGGCAGTAACCCCAGCGTGTCTAGGGTGAAAATGCTGGTTACTAAATTGTGCTAAGATCCAAGGGCAGTATCGGGAAGGTTTCGATATAATTGGATGAATACTTTCCAAGTTAAAGAGAGGATAGCCCAAGTTTGTGCCGCCTGTCTTCACCAAACGACCTCATAATTATGTACCGTCTAGATATGAGAGTATGTGAATTTGATTTTTTAAGATAATATTAGATATAGGGTTAGTTATTTTACACTTTTATCACATTTTTAAGTGGTAAAGTACCGAAAATAAAACATTATATATCACAGAAGTCCTCACGAAAGACAAGAATGAAAAATTGAAAATATAACATGACATAAATTTAGAAAAAAAGATATAGTATGAAATACTTACCGTAGAAAACGAAGCAAATGAATGGAAATATCACAAACACTACAAAAATCTTCCAATTTCTTGTCATCGCTGAAGATATAGATCAATCGCAAAAGTCGAACCAAACTTTAAAGATCAGCGAGACTTTTACGTACTGATGTGTTGGCATATTCATTAATGAGTAGCCGCTATTTTTGTATAATTATCGCCGCATGGTTATTTGTTAACGTAGAGTTTACTTCGCATATAATGTTACCATTGATAGAAATAAGTATACTACTTTTAAATTATTTTCACGATAGTGACAGTCACTTAACTGAAACATATTAAACTGTTTGTACCATCGCTAAACCGCGAGCTGATACAGTAACAGCCGCAAGAAAATCGATAATCCAATATTGATCACTATTGATCGTGGCCGATCGGAAGTTTCCGTATCATGATAAGTCATAAATCATTTAATCAGCAAAAATCGATAATGTAGGCTAGCGCGAAAGTGGGACCGTTACATTCGAGCTTCTGATTTTGTGCTGACGAGCTGATTTATTGCGCTAAATTTAAAGAATATTTAATAGAAAATGAAGAGGGCAATGTGATAAAATAAAACTTAAAATTCATCATCGTGTCAATGACTTTTTTATTTCATAAACCATTTTAAACGTTAGCACAATGAATAACAGTTTATGCACAACACGCCTTAGTATTTAGATAAAGACAAAGCATTATATGTAATGACATGTATATATATTTTGTCAAAAACACTTTCGATAGAACATTTAGTGTAAGCAGATCTGACATCCTTCAAATGAAATTTACAGATTTATGAAGTGCTAATTCCCTGTGCGCCTAACCCCTAAACTACACGTGCGAAAACTGTGCTAAAATCTTATTAGAATAACCTAGTACGTTGATCCAACGCTATGCAGAATTAAAAACATAACATGTTTAAAAAAGTGAGATAAAACCTGAATAAAAGCCGAGTTAATTATAAGTTGTATACAGTAAAATCTATTTTTTGTAACTGAATAGTCCACATTATTGTACATTTCTGTTACTAGCATATCGGGGATTAGTAGTTACCTATAAGCTATGTGTCACTAATCCTGGACGCACTAGTAACCGATACAGCAGTTTCTATTCAAGCGACAAAATCTTTTGTTGTACTAGAGGTATAATATTTGAAATAATTAGGTCTTCTGTTGGTTATCTTTGGTACAAAATGACCATTAGTTTATTCAAATCCGGGTTTCTCTTTACAGTAGTCGGAAAGTATACGTTGTTGAAAATAGTTCCGAATTAATAGAGCGATAGTGGATCATAAGTAATTAGTAAAATAAGTCATAGGAATGTTCCATGGTTACATTTGGTCACAGACATCCGGAGTAAATGGAACGTGACCACCTAATTTGCCAGTATCCAAGCATGTTCGAAAATTTCTAAATTTTCGCTAAACAGCCTCATAATATACTAGATATAAATGTTTACCATGTTGATATCACGTACATGTCTAGGGTATTTTAACGGTTTTGTATCAATTACACCGGTGCCCAACGACGCAGAAGGTATTTATCTTCAAGATGATGTGCATGCCAGTACCTGATGTTCTACGGCGAAGACGGCGTCACTTTCCATACTTCATGTGTGTCTGTGCATTTGGTGGATGTAAACTACATGTGGCAGAAAAAATGACACAGCCAGGGCCAATACAAACCACAAATTTACCATAGTATAGGAGCGCTGTCATTAACTCGCAATAACATTTTAACTGATAAAGTTATTTTAAAATCACAAACGGGATAATAAAATATAACATTTCTCCTTTTTAGAGCTGCTTGCTCTCAGTTTCCATTGATTTTTTTTTAATTCGACATAGATATTCATAAATATAAAACTAAAGGCTAGAATCAAAATTTTTCATTTTTCATTTTTCAGCTACTACCTCAACATCTTTTGGTTCCTCGGGATAAACAGCTGCAAAATGTAACATTTACACTACCGAGGATATAAGCTACATATTTAATTTGCATAGCAAAGGCCTAACCAAAATGAAAGTTTGAAACAAAAAGTAACACAAGAGAAAAACGACATGTAAAATCAAGATCATGATCTTCATGGTAACATAATAATAAAGAAAATAATAGAAATAAAATAAAAATTATAATAAATGACCATGTACATGCACCTTTTGTATTCATCAAACAGTAAACTATGTATTCTTAAAATGAATTAGCATTATGTTTACTAGTTTATTGATTATAAATCTAGACTTATTCTTAATAATATAACATAAATTTGATTTTATTTTCCTTCTATTTATCTTAGGTTCTATCAAACTGGCGAATACGAATTTTAACAAAATAGCTTCATTTGGTCAAGAGTGCTTTATCATTGATTGTCATTAAATGGTCTAGTTCTTTATTTTTCGGGAATATATTTTGACCTTTTCTCGTTAAAGTATGGGCAGATAAGAAGATAATGCATTTCATCGAGATGTAGAACTTCACAAGGTTTTATTTGTGTTTCCTACTTTAATGTATGTCTTAATCATATCACAGGTACTTTAATGTTATGTTAATAATTATTATACTTGATGTTACTGTCGGTTAATAGCTATACATAGCTAATGTTATACCATGTCGACTTGAAATAAAAAATTGTATATTGTATCTTGCCATACAACAACAATTGGAACTTTTTCCTACGCTAATCAATATATAGTGCGATAAATTTTAAGTAAAATCTCCATTACATTTTTTTCATGTACAATCAGTTTGATGTAAAACTATAGATTTGACACTGTTTTCAAACTAATTTAAATTAATTAAACAAACAATTATCATTTTTGTACATAATGGTTCCTTTGTGCGCACTTGCGTATTAACGAGCAGGGAAAGTTCAATCTAATATAGATATTATGTTCTTAATATAATTCATATCGAAAAAGGAGGGATCAGACTACAGTTATTTGCCCTTGGCTGACTGCAATACGGAAGCAGTTTTAGGAAAAATAGTGCCTCTGGTTGGGGCTAGATATTATTGAATTTTTTAATGAAAGACGTGAGATAAATGGAATTGTGGGTCAGGGTAGACCTGAAATAGTTTATGTGCATTTTGTGTCAGTTTTAATGCTAAAATATCGAGTTTTCACAAGCTGGCATATTTCGAAATCACCTTCCATTAGTATTACAATACTTTGATTAATGGTTATCAGAGTATTAGTTTCTTTTCTGAAAATTAAGCTAATTGTACTAAAGCTCTTAAATCTAACCTCTGATTCTTCCGCTCGTATACAAATGTACTGTACTAAGCTAATATAAGAATATATATTAAATGACATACGACAAAACGCTATAGAAAACCACGCCATTGAAAACGATCAATAGTTATATCACTAAGGGAGATATGTAACTGATAGATCACCTTCTTTACGAACAGCTCTATCATGGCTCACGATTATGTCCTTATATACAAATAAAAGAACAATTATGTTTTATTATTGTATAAACAACGCGGGAAACCATGTGCCGTCAATATAACGTCATATGGTGCCGCATGACGTCCAAATAAATATCCGCGTAGAAAGTAACGCTTTGCATTTATTCACTTTATGTAATATCTTGTCATGTTAGAATCCAAATAACATCATTTTCAGCATTGTAATCGTAGCGTTTTCGATCATTCAAAACAGCGCAGAATATTTTTGATTTTCTTTTTCATTTAGCCAGGATGTAACGGAACTTCTTTGATTGTACATTAGGAGTGAAAAGTATTGTTTTCATTTACTACATTAATTTAGTTAATACATAAAATAAACTAGGTATCTCGTGCAATGACATACACATTCAAAATGATATTATGAAGTTTGTAATATGGTGAAGCATTGGCGTATGCTTGTGACACGGTTACAATTAAGTTATTGTTGTTGTTATTGACTCAGAATGGAGCACAGACATTCAGGCTGCATCAAATGTATTTTCATCTTATAGGTGGAAACGAATAATGGTTGCAAGACACACGTTCTATCTTTATGGTGTTCTCTTATGCTTAATTATTTCGACCCCCACCTCCCCCCACGATACACGGCAAAGTAAAGTGCGTACGCACAAACAGGGGTATTACTATAATACACCCCTGCAATGTAAGACAAACACCAGTTCTTATCAAAAAATGCGCTCGTAAAATGCGACAACAGGTGAAAAATCTGAGAGAAAACTTCCTTTACACATAAATGGATATGTCTAGCGGATTCAAACTCTGTACTATGAGATAGAAGGAAAAATGATACAGATATGTTCATTACGTTCTGTAATTCTTCACCTGCGCGGTTGTCATGGCATTTTCAAATAGTTGTAATCTTATAAAAAAGACATCACACAAAAGATACCTACGAAAGCTAACTAGCACCATCTGAGATAAAAGAACTATAGTAAAGTCGTAATAATACCAAAAAAGCGTAATAATGCGAAAAAATGCATACTAACGCAAAGGAAGGCGTATTAATGCGCAGAAAGGCCATAATAACGCGAAAAACGCATGGAGACGCGAACCAAAGGCGGAGTTACGCGAAAGAAAAGGCGAAGTCACGCTAAACTAAGGCTTATTAACGTGGAATAAAGACATACACTCACTAAAAAAAGGCGTATTAATGCTAATAAAAGGCATTATTACGCGAAAGAAAGGCGTATTAACGCTAAACAAAGGCATATTAACGCGAAATTAATGCGAAATGACGCTTAAGGCGTATTAAAGTACAAATTACGAAGATAAAGGCGTCTCTAATATCATGAAAAAAACAGCGGTAAGTTAAGCATAAACTTTTTGATGTATTCACCGACTGTTTTATCATGCATTCCTATTGTATCGAAGAAGAGTTTATAAGACGATATATTCTAAGGTGAGATCGATTTATATAGGCGTTATTACGCCTTTTCAGCATTATCATGCCTATTTTCTGCGTTATATTGCCTTTATTGTGGCGTTAAAACGCAAGTTTTTCGCATAATAGCGCAGTGCTACGTCTTTACTTTGCATTAATTTTCGCGTTTTTTCGCATCATAACGCCCTTTTTCGCGTTATCACGACTTTACGATATTATTCTTCTTCTCAAAGATGGTCCTGATAGGCTTTCGTAGATATCAGCACCTGAAGAGAAACGTCGATATCGGCTAAAGTTTCAACGAAAATGATATTTCACTGTATCATTAAAGTTGTTGTTGATTCGTACAATTTGTACAATTCTTTTGTTAAATGAAGTGATTTGTTGATACATCAAGTGCCTTGAATTCAGAAAAAAACCCAGCACACTTCTAAAGGATAATGTACAGTGTGGGCTCTAAATCTTCATCGGTGATATCAAAATGGACAGCTGCTATAACGTTTGTGATATGTGCCATGATTTGCGTCGTCCTCTATCGTAAGTATTTGTTCAATATTAATTAGCATTTTTCCGATTTCTACTTTAAAACTTGTGAAATTCTAAATTTGAATTTTCTAATGCAAACTATAATCGAAGAAATGTTGTACTTGGTCGGGGCGAAAAAGCGAATTTTAGGCGACTCCTTTGAAGTCGCCGACTTTTGACGACTGTTACCCGAACCACCATCTTCCACGGATGTCCGAATGGCGTTCATTAACTCAGTGTTAAACAGCCAAATGAGAAAGAGTGAAGATTCAAACTAATGTAATCAATACATTGACGATCAAATTATCAAAAATAAATTAATTAATTAATAAACAAGTACAAATGTAGTCTAAATAAATAAATATTTTAAATAAGAAATAAAATGAAGAAATAATCTATGTCTTGGAGTGCTTTATCGAAATTGAAGCATTCCCCGGAGGTGATGTGCCTGGCGGAATAATT
>JAUMHA010002061.1:0-10005 GCA_032359765.1 Saxidomus gigantea
TAGAGTCCTACATAGTCTAATGTATTACTCAAATTGCAATAGAGTCCTACATAGGATAAATGTATTACTCCAATGACAAAAGAGTCCTACATAGGATAAATGTTTTAACTCCAATGACAAAAGAGTCCTACATAGGCTAATGTATTACTCCAATGACAATAGAGTCCTACATAGGATAAATGTTTTACTCCAATGACAATAGAGTCCTACATAGGATAAATGTATTACTCCAAATGTAACAGAGTCCTATATAGGATATATGTATTACTAGAATTGCCATATAGTCCTACATAGTCTAAATGTAATACAAATGTACTACAATTGCAACATAATCCTCCATCTTTTAATGTATTACTCCAATTACCACATAATTCTACCTAAGATAAATGTATTAATCCAATTGCTGCAGAGTCAAAACGAAGAAAGCCATCAAACGTTAAAGTTGTTTAGACTTATCCGACTTTTTCTGTGAGTGCACGGAATTTTGCACCATATGTCTGGACATGGCTATATTGTTAATATCATTTCAGGATTTTTATACCACGAGTGTACACAAATCTATCACGAAGGAGTCAAGGCCTACACTTCGTCCCTGTACAATATGGTCGACTACTGTATGTTATTGATGTATACATGTTCATTTTGCCTTAAATACCTCGTCATGTTAAAGGTATGATATTTGTGTGCATTTGCTACAGTTTAACTGTCAGTGTCAAATTCGTCTGTGACAAAGTAGCATGTTAATTACATTTATTTATGGTTTTTGCTCCTTGTAAATTAGATAAACTCTAATAACATACTGAATGTATTTCCCTAACTTTGCTCTAGATCTTGCGTTTGGTGTATTTTAATAGCACATTAATCATATGGTCCTAAGTTTACTATAAAGTTTGCGTTCAGCTTTGATTTAGTATACTTTAGCTATATTTGTTAAACTTTGATCTAGATCTAACGTTTGGAGCATCCTCAAGATAATGCAAAATGCTAAGTTAAATGTTTATAAACTGGTCAATTTATTGTTTAAGGTACACCTGTCTTTGGACTACCTTGAGAATAACGGGATAAATGGGATACTAGCGGACAAAGACCGTAGCACTTACATGATGTACTGGGTAATGGCAGGTAAATGTACTGTACGATTGGGTACAAATGCTTTAATTTCTTTAGAGTCTTTACTGAGAAATCAAAGTTGCAAAGAAATGTGAATATTTACACTTCAATAAGGCTTGAAGAAAATAGGTCATAAGAAGTATCGGCGTTATCAAAACCAGTTTTGAGACCCAATTATTATAATAAGTAATAGCTACAACACGAGTCTATTGTTTTGGAATGCTACTATGATTATGCATGCTATACTGTAACTCAAGATGTTTGTAATAAGCGAACAATATCAATTCAGAAACTACTGTGCGGTTGTGCAGTTTAATCTGAATCTATACTAGTCGCGAAGACCTAACGTTTGTTTTCGAAGAGCAGGGCAAAGTAATTAAAAATGGAATCTTCGAAGTGTTCTGTACATTACGATAGAAATTGAAGAACATGGTAGAAGGCCATTTGAGGTAAACAAAGACAAAGACAAACGAAACAAGCAAGCAAACATAATGGATACATAAATGATAAACAAATGAATAATTAAATGAATAAATAATACTACATTTTCCACCAAATCAAAAGAAATAATCAAAATAATAGTAATACTGATAGATGACAGTTCAAGTGGACATATTTTATCAGCTTAAGACTTTAAACTAGCTATTCACTTTCGATATTTCAGATCGATTTTACTGGAGCAAATACGACCCCATCAATCTTTCAGAAGGTTTATTTGCTATTGGGAATATCATCAGTTTTTCACGGATATCATACCTACTACCAGCCAATGAAGCCCTTGGTCCGCTGCAAATATCACTAGGAAGAATGCTTGTCGTAAGTCCTGTTAAGTCGTTCTTACTTTTCATTACTATGTGGTGTCAAAGTAGAGCAAAAGGCTCCTAACTTCTGCCTTGAAAAAAATTAATCCAGGTAAATGAATGTATACATGGTGCCGGTAACAATATATACCGATAAATAAGTATGTAGTTTTAAAAAAAAGCGAAAGAACTGCTAACTTTGAATCAATTCTGTACTGTATAAACAATGAATCTTTAGGATTATCAATAAAGACAGAATACTTTTATTCTAGTTCGGGATACATATATTTCAAATTGTTCCTTTATCTTCGAATCATGGCGATATTTGTCTTCATGCTGTTTCTTCTATTTTAGGACATTATCAAGTGCCTGTGTCTGCTAAGTGTAGTTGCAATAGCTTTCCTCATAGGACTTCAAAACCTGTACTGGTACTACAATGTGCGTGCAAGTATTGAAGTAGAAGTGAGAACATTTGAAGTCAAGGCACAAGATGCGTTTGGAGAGTATGTATTGAATTCAGTAACAAACCTTTAAATTTAAATTTATGTAAGCGTTTACTCAAAAAGTAAGCAATTATCTACCTTCCACAGTGCAGCTTTTAGAGTCATAAACAAGATTCCACTCTGGTGAATAATTTTAAATAGAAAGCCGATTCAAATTTGATGCACAGTTTCTTACAGTCTTCTTTTTTCCCCGAGGGCCCGAAATGGGGTAACCCCATTTATTTTCCCCGTCATATTGGCTGAGAAAAGGTCCAGGAGCATCCCTTACTCACCTTACATAATAGACATATATACATGTATATATAGTATATACAGCGACAAAAGAACACATGATTCATTTGAAGATATACACACTTTTCATTATGAATAAAATATGTACAATGTATGACCTATCGTGTTTTAAGTACTATCACTCGTGATAATCCCTTGCACAAAACGAAACGCAAGTCATTATGTTCCTTACAGTCTTGTATTAGTCCACATATAAGTAAAGCGTCTGTAAAAATGCAGACATCCAAACATATCTGTTGACAGCTTTGGTGATGTTCAGTATAGAATAACTATTTACTTACACTTTGTTTTAAGATTAATATTATATTTACTATTTAATTGTTCTTGTTGAATAATAACAACTGCGCATATAAAAATCCTTCAGTGATCCCGTAGTAGTTTTTGAGATATAAAGGAGACAATAAGAGTAGCCTTAGAACGTCTTTTCGGTTTTCCTTCCAGTACCCTTAAAACGTTTCGCACCATATTCTGGTCAGTGTTCGGTCGCGGAGAGGCTGATGTTGTAACGCTAGCTGATTATGACAACAGTGTCACCGAAGACATAGGTTACTGTTTGTATGGCCTCTACAATTTCCTGATGGTCACCGTACTTCTTAACATGCTCATAGCTATGATGGCTCGATCTTTTCAGGCTATTGCAGTAAGTATTTAATATTCAGTCATATTTGAACTTGTACATGTAATGTATGTGTACACAGTACTTTTTGTGGTTTTCCATGACTTACATTGTAGTCGTTATTTCTTTTTCTATCCACGCCAATTGATTACCTGATCTTTTTTACTCGCCACTTACTTGGTTACTACATTTACAATACACATTTTGTCAAGTTTTACGAAAAGTATAGAAAGAATTAAAAGTTGGTAGCTTATGTGAGAGTTTCCCCTTTATGTCCTATATAAGTTACCTGTACGCGCCGTAAGAACAAACCCTTTTATGAAAGCATCACATTTCCAGGAATCTTCAGACGTAGAGTGGAAGTTTGCACGTAGCCAGCTTTACATGGAATACATGACTGAAGAAGATGTACTACCCGTGCCTTTGAACATTGTGCGACTTCCTCGTGCGATATTTGAGTGGGTTTTTGACTGCTGTGATAAAGAGGAAGAGGAAGAGTCGAGCAAAGAAGATAATACAGGAAATATAATGAGAGACCTACCTATATCAAAAAATGGCATTGAGGTACTGTTTTCAGCTATTTTAAATTGTGTTATGTTAGTGATGACTCATGTTTTCTTTATTCTAGGTCATTCCCCATTTTGCTATTTGAAAATGGTTCGAAGCATGTGTTTCATATAGATTTTGAATAATACATCTCTGTTATCAAGACGCGAAAGCTTCTTCAAGGGAAAATAAACGTATTTATGTGTTTCAGTTGAGATTTTACAGTGTATAAAGATGTACAAATTGCATATAAACCCTGAATCAATGTTGGTGTTGCTTGATTCAGTTACCGAGTCGCACTTTCCGAACTTTGTATTACTTTTGACTAGTGATATATTTTAGACAGTTGTTTCTCTTCTTGACTCTACATACTAACAATACATTACAACATTATCCTTATACTTGCATTAGCTGTCTGTTATCTCCTTCAGTTTTCTGGACAAACATTCCAACTCAAAACTCAAGGTTAACTACAATCTTGACTCGAAATCTTACACTTATTTTAAACGTTTTCAATTTAATATCGTATTATTGTAAAGATTAATTTGTCTCTTAAAAATAAAAATAAAATTCTATATAATACCATATACGGAGTACTAGTGTTCAGTCTATACAAAAATCACATCAGATAGTTCTATGTAATCAGTACAGCCGCTGAAAGGAGACCCTCTCACGCTTAAATTTATGTGAATGTACATAAAAATGCTTTTTCTTTTGTATTGTTTTACTATAGCCTACTCGTATATCCGCTCCTAACACTTATCTAAATGCAGTGTATGGTTCTATTTCAGCCTATTCAACCGATACAAAGTGTTACACAGATCACCAATCAGCTCATGAATCAGAGAGACTCAACAAATAGTTCCGTAGACCTTTCTGCTGTAGATATCTATGAAGCTAATATTACAGCAAACGACGGACTAGAGAAACCTAAAGCGCATCGTCGAAGACACTTGCAGAGAAACAGTATTCCAGGGTTCCTGGACGGAAGCAAAGGTTATCAGGTACATACAAATCTAGTGACTTTAGAGCAATCACAACAAAATGTTATCAAGTGTGATCGCACTTTGATTGTTGCCTTGGTATGCCGTCGTTTCCGATGGATACTTACGTTGAGTGTTGGTTGCGTTACCCTCAATACATTAAAGCTATCGAAACTTCGAATACCGGTCCAATAGAAAGAAGGAAGAGTTTTACAAGTTACATAACCCTGTCATGTATTTTGACAGGATTATTGCACATTCTGAACTTAGAAAGTTTCACACACACACACACACACGCTTACACACGCTTGCACGCACACGCACACGCACTAATTTTGTAACAGTGAACATAATGCAACCAGACTTAGTGTATAGGACGTATTTATGAATATCTTTAATTGGATTGTGTTTTGGGGCTCCTGGGGTCTAGGTCACTGTTACTTAACATAGGAAAGGCGTAATATATTCAATATCTTTAGTTACAGTTGACATAATATAACCAACCTTTGTTTGTAGTAAGTATTTAAGAAGACCTTTAATAGGGGTGTGTTTCGGGGCTCATGGTGTAAAGGCATGGATTTTCTTTCTTAAGATAGAAGAATGGGGAAAATATAATATCTTTAGTTGCAGTTGAATTATTGTGACCAAACTTTGCGTCTAGTCATTATTTACGAAAACTTTTTGTTGGATTGTGTTTCGTGGTCAAGGTCAAGAATACTGTCACTTACAAAATGGTATTACATAAAATAAGCCGTAAAAAGATAAAATCAGACGAGCGTCCATTACCCACGGGCGGTGCTCTTGTTTGAATAAAATGATCAATTGAATTACGAGGCTCCCATTGGACGTGCCTTTTAACCTAAATAACTTGTATAGAAACTAAATATATATATATATCAGAATGATAATAATCTCGCCAAATTAATAAATTATGGTCCTGAATCAAAACGTTTTAAAGGAATTTTAACCTTAATCTGGAATGTCATACCCTCTGAAATTAGGTCAACGGTGATGGTGAGGATGTTTTACTTATACACACTACGCACAAATGCTGTCAACAATCCTATATCACAATTTAAACAAAATTTTATCCCTTAAGAAATGTGACCCACTTTATAATATTTAAATTGCTTAATAGCACATTTTACAACATTACAGTGAATAAGTTGTGATTAATTGAGTTAAAGAACACACTACATTTACAAAGCCTTTAACGATTAGATGCATATTGCAGTAATTATTTCTTGTTTTACCTATGTTTTGTAGAAAGTCATGCAGAGGATTATACAGAGATATATATTTGATATTCAAAGAGAAGCCGAGGTCACAGAAGGTAATATATATTTAAATGTCTTACTCTTTATTTTTGTTTTTTAAAGCGTTTCCATTTAAGCACGAATATCAAAATTAAGAAAGTAATACAACAGCATGGGGCAGGAAATGTACAAGTTGAACATTTTGAACCATACATCTTAAGATTTAATATTGCTAATTGTATTTCGTTGATGCTCTAGAAGTTCGAAACTTCGAAAATGAATTAAAAAAAGTTTTAAGTCAAACAGTAATTCATTATGCAGGACGTCAGTTTACAGATAGAGGTAGAAAACTTGCATCCTTGTAGAATTGACACTATGCAAAAAGTTAAGATTTACTAATGATTTTGTTTCTCATATGACCTACTTATTATTTTGTTTACCACATGATATTGTTTATCACATACACATGTAAAATGATTTTCTTTATTACATTATAGAGATACTAATGAATAAGTTTATTACATATAGCTATACATCTATTTTTGTTTATCGCATATACATCTACTCATGATTTTGTTTATCACATACATATATACAAATGATTTTGTCTATCACAAATGGACAAAATAACAATTTGTTTATCACATAAATATACTAATTATTTTGTTTATTACAGATGACTTTGAGGAGATAAAGCAAGACCTTTCTAGCTTCCGTTACGAAATGCTTAACGTGATGAGAAGCAGGGAACACCAATTTGGTGAACTGCACAAGCAACTTGCAAGAATATCATCAAGTAAGACATTTAATCAGCCTGAAAGCCATTTTTCGTTATCAATTATTCAGAACAGAAAATCAACTGACACTATGAATTTATATATGGATATATGATTAAAACGTGGTTTTGTTTTTTGTTGTGAAAATAAATCCCCTGTCAGATTAAATTCTCTCTTAATATCCAGAATGCATTTCTTACTGGCCAATAGATAAACGATCCAGTTGTTCGTAACTTTATCCGGCTGTTACAACAATCATGGACTAACTTTTGATTGAAAAAAATAATTCTTAGTTGGCAACACTTGCGGAATTTTTTATTTTCCTTTGAAGAGTTCACGAATTTGTTATAATTAGTCTATTAAGCTCTGTAAAACCGACTGCTAGCTGAATCCTCCATTAAAGTTTTGAACATCTGGGTCCGGAGTTTTAGCTAAAACTAACAAATTGCTCCTTTACCGAAAAATAACTCGGTACATAACTCGTATGACCAAATTGAATAAAAAAAACCAACTAACCTAGTGAAAAGAGGACAGTAAGCAAAACTTTGCAAACCTCTTTTAAGATTGATGTAGAAATCACTCATCTTCTACAGTGGTCATTATTCATAAGGTATAAGGACGTCATTATCATTTATCATTTATTCGATTACATCTATTTACATTTGTATCGTTTCAGGTATAAGTACTGATAGCGGTGCCAACGGACCGGAGAAGAAGGTGTTGAGTAATGTGCGAGACAAACTCCTGTCAAACATTGGAAGACGAAGTGACTCGTTTCGCAGTTCGAAATCACCGCCAGAAGAGGCGTTAGAAGAAGATTCTGCATTAGATGATGGGGACTACAGGGAAGACGATATTGCTGAATATGAAGATAAGGAAGAATATAAAGACATTGCAGAAGAAATAGTTACTATTGAAAAATGTAATGGAACTGTTAATTCAAATGATGAGGCCTTTGAATAGGGTTTTGAAGTTGAAGTGTTGAGCTGGTTTGTTTGTAATCCCTCTACCGGCTAGGCCGCAGCGGATGGTAAGTTTACCTTCCGTCTGCCCGTCTGTCTGTCCATCTATCTGTCCGTGTGTCCGGAAAGTTTCATCTGGCGATAGATTACATGTAGTATCTAAACCAAGATCAGAAACTTGGTCGATCAAGAGCAACTTATTCATTGTGCATGCTGGTGCATTTTTTCCGTTCTTCGAAATTTGAATAGTAGCAACATTAACTTACAACAAAAACTAAAGTCTATTATAAAATTATATTTTAGGTTTATTAGACTTATAATAACAATGATATAAGCAGACAATATTGTTTTATTTAGTTTTGTCTCAGGCAAGATTAGTGTAAAACTCTCAAAATGACACTTTTTTCTTTTCCGGGCTATGTCCTAGTGGTATGTTAGGGTTTCGATGATTAATAACTCAACATTGTTGAATCATTTGATAGTACATCTCATTAAGCTCAAAGTTACATTCAACGTTTGAAAATAACTGTTAGACCTTATTAATTTGTATGATCAATATGTTTATTATTGTATATATTGACATCAGACTTAACACACAAATACATGTATATGCTAATATAGAGCAGTGCAGTGCCTAGTCTGTTGTTTTTCATCTTGTTTCAAAGGCCACTTTACACATTCATTTGTACTGAATTGGGATACAAAAACCAGTAGGAGATTTTGTTATGCTGTAAATACTTGAGCATTTTATTTTTATTGTTTTATTTTAATGTTACATTTGAGAGAAAGTTTTGTTACTTTTTATAGAATAATTCCTTTGAAAAAAATTGACATATCACTTTTATGTATTGTTTAATCATTGATACATTTTGTCTGGGATATTCTTCGGTAATTTACTTTGTTTTGTAAATTCTGTTTCTAGCACATTATAGATAGAGTTATTGTACCAAAACTCAGTGCGTGGTCCGTCGTCATGCGATAAGTCCTCTAGCAGAAAGAAGTATTTAAAAAGAATTGTTTATCAACACTTCATAATTTAAAACAATTTCATAAAAAGTATCACCCTCTATCATGATATGTTTTTTTTAAAAATAGCAATCATTCAAAATGTTGCCACATGGACGCGTATATGTAATCAATCGTTAGCAATCCTATTTTCAGAAACTGTTGCCAAATTCTGATACAGTTTCATCAGAGTTATCCTTCTACCATTGATAACTTAATAACTATCAACATTATCAGTCAAAAAACATGTTTTAACCATGTTTTTAATCATGGACATTTTTTTCGACATTAACATGAACACTCGAAAAGCAACGTTTGTTGTCAGACATAATTCAAAAGAAAGCTTACTCACGTGACACTAAATTAACACGCGTGAGGTAGATGTATTTCAAAGTATGATATCACCGGGAGCTATTGTCGAACTCGAGTGAGCGACTAAGACCATAAGCGGAATACTTATTCCATTTCTTTTACATTTTTTGTACACATACGAAGGTCATTCAACATATGCTACGGGTTATCAAAGTTAAGCATTTTAAGAAGCTAGTAGCAGTTTGAAAATATTAAGGTTACAAAGTTTCTGACACCAGAGAGGCATCTGAACAAAACATCAATTACTTTGCCCTCACATTGTTCATGGAAACCATGAAATATTTTACTATTTTACAAGTTCTCACAATTGAGATTGATTGCTCTTGAGACTCATTCCAGATGAAATCAATCTTGAATGCAGAGAAACAGGCAATATGGAAATATCTGTGTTTTGCCTAAGGACAGAACCATGTAGGCAATGGATTGGGAAACCATTACAATCCTGTTTCTGTAAAGTTTCATGTTGCCTACCAACAAAAGAATATTATGAATCATAGACATTGTTTGGTGTTTGTGATGGTTGCTTGGAGTTTAAAACTTTAATTGCACCAAATAAAAGAAAGTATTTACACATGCATATACTTTTTGCAGCCACGTG
Organism: Saxidomus gigantea; assembly: GCA_032359765.1. NCBI lineage: Eukaryota > Metazoa > Mollusca > Bivalvia > Venerida > Veneridae > Saxidomus > Saxidomus gigantea. Next base: position 9,819 of record JAUMHA010002061.1, read on the forward strand.
TTGTATTTACTGTAAAATGACCCTCGAAAATGTTTCATTGCTTACATTTAACCAGTAAATAATACATTAAGTACAATGCACTATCAGATTTGTTTATTTCATTTTCATAAAATAAAATAGGGTTATTAGTATAGTAGCGTGATCCAGCATGCCGGATTTGCTTGAGGCGAGCGCCGGATCGTACGAG
>JAUMHA010002072.1:0-10004 GCA_032359765.1 Saxidomus gigantea
TGTTTTTACAAAGAATCTCTTCTTTCACTAAAATGTGTCCTAAGAAAAAGCATCTCGTACAGAAACTGAAAAACGTTTTACGCATTAAAGAACAATCTCCATTCTCTTTCACCCATGATTATGCTCACACACCAGACAATATTGAAAACCACTATTTCCAGAAAGAATTACTTTGTAACGAGGCTGACAAGTTACAAGTCTGACAAGTTATGTTTGGAGAAACTGAGTGATAATTTCATAACTTCAGTCAGGTTTTTGCAGAAAATATAAGCCTGTCAACATGTCAATAACTGACCTGGTAAAAAAAGGCAGTTTCAGACATTCCCATACAATACTATGCGAGATATGACACCTATGGTACGAGACCTAGTCTAGAAAGGAGCCTATGCAATTACCTCCTAAACAGAAGAAAAACGTTGAATATCACTACATGTCCCACTTGATACTCCCGTCCAGACAAAACACCCAGAATCTGAGTACTTTACCCGGAGGCTCCTTTCTTATGTAATATTTGGAAGCCATAAGTTACAACTGGACAAAGTTTCAGACTACAGTCAAACCTGTGGTAAAGACCACCTCCAAATAGAGACCACCACGCGATTAAAGACCAGCAGGGAGATCACCGTGCACTATTCATATATGGTAGACACACCTGTGAATAAAGACCATCTGCAAACAAAGACCACATTTGTAGCTTCCCAACAGTGGTCTTTGTTCACAAGTTTGACTGTATACATCCCATTCTATGCTGACGCAGCATCCATACAGACACCCATCTTCATAACGCAAGACACAGCCCAAGAAATTTGTAACTGTTTTCAACTAAGCGCTTTTAAATGATTGTAATATTTTCCTGGTCCACAAACGCACCACGATGTTGAACCACCTCTCTGCCCTTAGATCAACAATTATAGTAACCACTCAAGTTATTGTGTTCAAATGTAATCGAGTCACAAACTATTTTAGAATGACACTGCTATGAAAAATTATACCGTGTTAAAATGAATGCAAAATTAAGCTACAATATGACGAAAGAAAAAAAATGTATGAAATCAAATGAGGCAGTTCAGTTAAATGACCCAGAGAAAGACATAATTTCGTTTTGCAGTTTAAATCTCATGTTAAAGTAAAATGTGCAATTAAAACATTAATACAGCAAGAGTTTTACATTTTGTGAAGTTCATAGTGTAAGCATATCATAAAGTTAACAAACGTTTCCTTTTAATAAATCCTACACGACAGAGTGTATGTAAAATGCAACATAAAATACAACATAAAACAACCTTCATTCATTGTTTTATATATTTTCCAAACTAATTCCTGTTCAGAATATATTCATAAACTGTAAAGTTTTAAACACAATAAGCGGTCCTCCAGGCATATGGTTCTCTAAAATTCACATATAATGTCGGAAACCAACTGTTACAGCCCACAACCATTCATGGCTTCCAACAGCTTGCTCTACCATCGGTGATGAATATCACTCACAAAACAGACAAAACAGCATAATCAAATCTTTACCTAGAGATGAATGAAGAAAACAAAACATCACCAAATTCCAACTAATTTAGGTAATTTGTTTACAGATGTGGTAATTGAATCATAAACTCCATACAAAAGTCATCATTCCTCACATACGAAAGCTTTAGTGCTACTTTCAGCATCTGTTTTATGTTTTGGTACCTGTATAATGCAACCTTAATATTTACATAGCAATTATGATTGATTGCCTTCCTTATTAGTTTTACAACAAACTAGACATTTTGAATAAATTCTTCACCTTGGAAGCATTAAAGTAATGAAGTAACCTGTTGTGTAAATGATTGATTAATGATTGATCAAAGATTGAATTATTGATGATTAAGTTTGAGTCATGACTGATGCTACCTTCCTTGGGTTACTGTTCAAACCACAGTTTTACCCATTATCTATATCAGGTACGAGGAATAACCTGGTAACCCAGTCACCCATTTACTATCAGGTTACAGGAATTAAAAACATCCTGTAGCCTTACACTATTGAGATACATTCTTTACTTTTATAACTTGCAACAATATATAAGATACCAGTAAGTGAACAAACATTAAAGGCAAGCTGTCAGCAAACTGTGTGACTAACCAACCAAACCAACCAACCAACCATAACAACTTTTTCACAACTGTGCTTCTTTCTGGAGTCAATTTTTTGTTTTAAGAGATGGATTTTCCTTCATGTTCAATTCAAATTATTTAACGTTATGTTTGTCTATTACCACTAATTCTATAAACATTATCAGATTTCTTCTGTGTTCCCTAGAACCTATTTATCATTGTCGAGACAGGGCCTGGCATAATCAATGAAAACATTGTTATTATGTCATCAATTAGAAAGAATGATAAAAGAATTTCCTTGAAATATTGAAAACTGTAATAGAAAAGAATGAGTCATTCTATTTCTAATTTTAAAAACTTCACTTATTAAAAATCACAAATGTCTTTTTTGTAAATCCCTGTTGTATGAGTAAAGTGGTACTGCAATTTTCCAAGAAAATTATAAATGATGACAAAACATTAAAGCAATCAAAGAAAAAGACCAAATTCATTCATAATTTTACATGTTAATTAATGAGAACAATAGTTATTATTCAATTCTAGTTATTTCACATTTTGTAAGAGCATATTCTTGCCCAAATTTTATTTAAATACAACTTTTATTTTTGCACATTTATTTCAGACAAAGAATGTTTTCTTAAGCAACAGAAATCATCATTTTGATTACCTTGATCCATACCGTTCATCTTAGAATCCATACTTTATGACAAAGAGACGTTTTCCATCACATACTGATTCATTCAATATTAGACAATAAACAACAATCATCAATTCAAAATTGAAATAAAACCTCCTCTAGATATTTTCTCTAGCGCAAGAAAGCAGTTAATATTTCAACTGCATGCATTTTCTCAATACCAGTTTCCATGGTTGATGCATGAGGTCTCCAGGATTTAATACGTCATCTTGTATTTTTCAATTGAAACTGATGTCTTTGGAGAAGATGTATTCTTACAAGTAACTAGCATCAAGTTCGCTATTGATTTCTACAAGCAATGCGACATCTCTCCAGCGTCCACTATTATTACACAAGCCTAAGAAATCTGTCAACGATTGCCCACTTTATTTTCTTGACTTATCCAAACTCCTTCATATATTTTAAAATGTCAGTCTTCCACTTTAAATCTTTTACAAAATTCAGTTGCTCCCCAGATTGTTTTCAAGTAGATCTATTTAATAGTCTGCAATTACTACAATTACATTTGACACAAAAATTTGACACACGGTCTTCAGAACAACTTGAATTCTTTACGGTTCTCTTTGTCATGACTGAATTGAGGTAAAGTTTTCAATTATCATTAAAACATGCTAATCATAGCTGTCAAGCATCATTTAAGGTCCACAGAAGTCGATAACTAACATCAGTCACCTGGTCTATCGGGGAGCAATCAATCGAACTAGATCAATTTAACGGGTTTTGAAAAAGACGTTCTATTCATAAAGTTGTTTTCCTGTGACCACATGGTGACAACTTCACGGTGTGTGCAATATTAACACAAACGCATGGTGCTTTAATCAGTCACAATCAAAATATTGATCAGTCTGAATACTTTTCACGGACAACAAAAACATTTGCCGCATTTGCCATGGCCATGGTAAAATGAATACGTTTAAACTTAGTTGATTGTGTTACACACCTCATTTGCAGAATATAACCCAATTATACCAATTAAATCTCTGATTGCAATGCTGTTAACGGCATTCTGATGCAGAAATCCCCGATAGCTTTGTTACATCATTTTTATCACGGACTTTATGCAAACAGCAAAACAATTTTCACACCACTTCAAGAGGAATGCTTTTAGAATGCAAAATACAATAAAATGATGCTGTAAAAGACAAACAGCTAGTTTGCACATCGGTAAGAACAATGAAATGCAACACATCACCATTGTGCAAGAAGGATTTGTGGAGAACTATGGAATCAAATTGTCAACTTTTTGTCTTGAATTTCTCATTCATTATGGACATGAATCTTAATTAAGCCATGATTTTCAGCAGCTGTTGTTAACTAATCAATATGCTCATTTTCTGACAATCTACTGTCTTCCTGAACCCAACACTACAACTATTTTTATTTTTTTCGGAGTGGTTTATTGTCCAGTTCACAACTGGCAGTTTAAACTTACAACCGGTTCTAGAATGTTTTCCATACAGATACAGGTTGGTAGTGAGGCACACACCCTTAACCCTCAATCAGTGAAGGTTGAGACATTTCTAGTTAGCCACATTTATCACAGAAGAGGTGAAGATGTATTATCTGTAACCATTCTACACTTTCTGGGTTCTCATTGGTTAAATTTCACACAAAATTTAGTTTTAGCCAATCAGAAGCAAGATGTGTGAGACTGGTTGTAGAAGTGCTCTGATGCTAGACATCAAATTGTTCGAAATTGTTTCCAGACTTACTCATGAACTATCAAACTAGCAAAAGCTTGGTTCTTGGCATAAGTTTCATATTCTCTTATATGGAGTTTTAGGGAACACAAACTGGTTATCTGCAACATAACTGGCCTGGAACCAGACATAAATAACTCTACCAAGAGTGGTCATCTGAAAACTGTAAACAGGAAACAAGACAACTTATCACATTTCTAGGTCTAGCAAACACTACACTAAGCTACAGTCATTAAGGTCTCCAAGCAAGTTCTATATAATATTCACAAACCTGTTCTCTGTGGTACTTGGTAGTGCGACATGTCAGGTGTGTCTGAACGTGTTTGCATGAACGTGGTGAAATGGCCGTTTGTCTTCACCTTTGGTCTGTGACCTAAATCTGCGCTGTGACGAAGATTACCCGTACTGTGCTGTCGCTGAAGGACATCTACAAGGTCAAATAAAAAACACTGTGTACACATACTATTTACCCTAAAAAGATAACCCTTGAGTTCAAGTGCATTTTGTGTTGTTTTAAGGTTTTATTGCATGTATATAGTTAAAACCTATTTATTTCTTAGATAAGGCATCTGACTCCTGCTTTAGTTTCAAGTGAATATCAACATAAAATCCAGTCTTGTTTAGTTTCTGGAATTGTGTTAAAAGAGTTTCTAATTAATCTTGTAACTTATGCTTTACATCCTGAAGTGACAGATGTTACACTGCTGAAAGCTGTTAAAATCTTACTGTTGTTACACAGCGGACATTCCTCCTTGCTACTGAACATACATGACCAACATCTCTCGTGCCCGCACGCGTCAATTAATCTCCTCTTCTTCCCCTTGTCAAACGGAAGGTGGCATGTTGGACAGACCTCGTGCTGGGCAAGTAACTGCTGACTCTGGGCAGAGTTCAAGGTCCCAGGGCCCATAGGGCCATCCATACCCAAATTCTGTATGGCATCTAAATCTGAAAGATACAAACACAAAGTTGTCAAATAAGTAAAATTAATGTCAAACATAAGACATGAACAGGTAAAGTCAAACATAATCAAATACTAGAGGGTTCAGTGGGAAACAATAGCTATATCATCACACATTACACTACCCATGTTCTTATCACTATTTTACATTGACATACTTTGTCCATTATCATGTAAAATACTGACAAATTCAAGGCAAAAAAGTACAACATTAATCTTCCTTAAACATATTTTTTCAAGTACATGTACCTTTAATATCTCATATGCGCGTATTTCTATTCACTATATGTATATTTCCTTATATTCACACCCTGTCTTCCTCACATTTTCAAACTACAACACAGGTTGAGATCTCAGTTGACCTTGACCTTTTTTATGCATATCAAATATGAAAGCTGTTGTTATAAACATTGTCATCAATCTCTCATAATTATGGATCATAAACTTGTCCCTGAATAATACACTATCATGTAAATGAGATTATATTCACAATACCTAGCCTGTTCAAGCTCCATATATAGATGTTTACAGGCTGATATACTTTACAGCAGTGGTGCAATTTTGTTCTCCCCTGGTCTTGGGTATAACAATTGAGAGTTTATTTTTAAACATGCTACTAATGAATTAATCAATCAATTAATCAATCAATTATCAATCAATCTTTAACAGTTGAAAAAAACAAATCAGTTTTACATGACACATTCACAGGAGCCTGAATGAATACTGGGCCAAGTCTTTTCACACCAAACAAACATATCCTGGTTGATTATCAGTCATATGACTGACATATCTGGCATACTTCATTTGAACTATTAAGTCATATTTCAAGCCACATAACATATTGACTTTTTTACATTTAACACATATGTTCTACAAAGTTTAATGACTTTACCAATCTAAATTGATCTAGCATCGAGCTTTATCTGTATAAGTCTAGAAGCCAAGAATTTGACTAAATGTCCCAAGGCAGTCTGCAGTCATAGTAAAGATCATTGCAAAATTCCTATTACATTCCACAGAATATTCAAGCTGGTATAATCATAGGTATTTACTTAATTTAAACATAATTTAACACTCTTAAGGTCAATTTTAAACTTCAGGCTACCTTCTAAACAACTTGGGCCTTAACTCTAACTAGTTTAAATATGAAATTAGCTCACTTACTTCCTTATCAAATTTATCAATGATTCATTTAAACAGAATTTTGGGGAAAGTGTAAAAATCAATAAAATGCAGTTGAGAGGAAAGTTTGAACATCACTTTATCAATCTACAACAGCCGTTTTATCACAAACCTTGATTGGAAGAAGAAAAATGTTGATATAGATAGCAACTCATAGTTCATTGATACAATGATATGTAGTACATTGTATAACATGTGACACATATTGGTGTATTTCATTATAATGATTATAACATATTCCCAATTATCATAAACGAGGAAGTCTTGACCTTTAGTGAATATAACTGTTTTCTTTTTTTTATGATTTAATGCCTGATTCCATAGTATTTCCTCTGTAGCCAACTGCCATTTTTATAAGGATCAGGTCAGCAGCTGGGCTCGAACACATGACCCTCAATCAGTGAGAGGTTAAGTGATTATAGTTAAGTCTCCAACCATTTAAGTTGACTCCTAACCAAAGACTACATTAGGTGCCTGTCCATTAATTTCAACAATACTAACCCATGCACATGTTGAAAGAATTTGAACTTGGTTACTCAGTCACGTCTTACTTCACAATCATAGTACCATGCTTTCAGAAAACTGAAGGGCAATAATATGTAAACCACAAGGAATGCACATGTCCATAACTGGACTAAAATTAAGATAAAAGAAATTTAAATACTGACATATTACCAACTACTGATAAAAAAAGATACCAGTATAAAAGAGTTAAAATATAAATTACAACTGACATATTCTTTATAAAATACACAATCTTACCTTCATTTTTCACTCCCATATTAGAATACAACTTATCCATTCATATAGTACACCCCTTTGTGAAATCCTTTAATATTATCCTCAATTTGTATTCATAAAAATTTGATTGCTTAAAACCACAAGACAGGTTTTTAAGTCACATCTGAGTGAAGACAGACACACGCCTTTACCCATCAAGTTTACGCATCAAGGCTGCGTTGGCTTAAATAAATTGTCGGTAAGTATGAATGAATAGTTGAATATAAAACATTACACGCTCAATGTCAGTATGCCGCATACCGAGAATTAAGTCTTCCATTTACTGACTTTAAAACCATCGGACACTCCTTTACTACCTATAGATTAATAAATTTACTTACTACATTAAAGGTAGGTTTGCAATGTGTTAAACTAAGTTTATTTTTATTTTCTTACATTTAAAAAAAAAAATTTGGGAAGGGGAAATAAGGGGGGAAGATTTTTGTTTTGTTTCTCATAACATATACTATTGGAACCCTATAATTGCTACTATGGCAGCAGTAAATGCTTAAAATAACACAACAGATATGTAACTGTCTTTGCTAAGTAGCAATTATATCAGGAAAGGTCATTTGTCAAAGGGATAATACCAGAGGGTTTAGCAAAAGAAATCTATATACTACAACTGCTGCTATTCAGGCAATGTATCAATGTTGTTAGTTGATAGATTACATGCATTATGCTAACAATAACCTAGGCTAAAATGAGAATCTGCAGAAATGTTTCCCCAATTATGTCCAAAATTAACATATCCACACAAAATCATGAAGTTATGGTTTTGAAACTGTTCTGATGTTAGAGCTCCTGGCCTCAACCCACCTCTGTGGTCAAGCTGTAAAACACCAGCTACTGACCATGTCCCATTATGTGCGAAAGTAGAGGATTATGGGGATCTAGTGCTGGTTCTTCCCAGGACCAATGTTTAAGTTAACTGCTCAATGGTAAAAATGACCAAAATACAGTTGAAACAGGCATTAAACTCATACAACAACAGCTCATGGTCCCTTTTAAAACCTCTTTAAAAATCGCATATCTACCTTTACTAAATTTGTATTAATAACATGCAGGTGTACACAAAAAAAATCTCAATCCTTAAGTACAAGTTAATATGATTAAGGACATTATCTTGATCAGATTTCATTCAAGGAAGATTTTAGAAGGACATGGTTCATTTTAAATGAAGAACTATTAACTGATCTTGTCATAGTGTGATCTGTACCTATCCTACAGATATTCGTTGGGGGTTCACTGATCATTATTTTTACTATGTTATAGATCTTTTGTCAGATTTGTATGCAGAGTGAAATTATGCATAAAACGATAGCATAATAACTTCAATGAAGCAGAAAAATAAAGAAGAAAGGGAAAATAATAGTTTTAAAACTAATCAGTGAAATATTTCCAATGGGGATAAGCTTTGTGACTTTAAAATATTTCTGAATAAGTTGTAAATTTTCATAAAAAATGACCACTAATCTTATTAAGATGTTAATAATCATAATGGTATTTTAAGGTGTAATTAAGTCACAGTGATTTATACACTAAACAATAAAGCTTAGTTTAGAAACTTACTAGAAAATACGCAGTGAACTTATGATACATGACTTTTCACTTTTTCCAACTTCATGACATTCCTCTGAGGGATTAATGTCACTTTTATTATCATATCCAGTAATTTTAGTTACTTAATGAAGAAAAAAATATCAGGTAAAAGATGCAAAGCTTTACACATTGCCGCAAAACCCAAAGTACAGATGCCCCACCACACACTAATCAACTATCCTATAAGTATATGGCATAATTTTAGCCACATTAATAAAAATTTAAAATAAATTCACATGAATTTTAATATAAGTGAGCAGTTACATCACTTACTGAAATTAAATTTCAACAATTTAAAAATTCAAACCTCGAGCACAATGGAAACTGCTGCTAAGACTCCACATTGCACCTTGTCCTGTTCAATACTATAATATTTGGACAACAAATAGACAAATACAGCACCAGAAAGCCGTCTTTACGACCTATATTGACAGTATTGAACACTATTATCAATATTTAGATAAAATCTGCCTCACTCAGGGACAAATATTTCTACAAATTAATAAGCTAATTATCTACCCAGATTAGAGGTTATAAGATCAGATGTTGATAGCAGCCATGACACAAAGGGTTGTATTGACAATGGTATCAATTTTAGTGTATAGGGCAGTACAATCCATAACTCCATGATACGCAAAGTGACGTATGATGTAATACAATAAGAGTAACTGTATGCATGTCAAATGAGGTGCCTGACAATGTCATAACAAGAACAAATGACAATTAGGAAAATAAATTTATAAGGATCTGCACTGAGAGGTATTTGACTCCAGTGCCAGAGGTCAGAGGTTAAAACTGCACCACCAACAGAATCTAAACACAATTCCATGATTTCCTCCCTTCAAGATACATACTGGTAAGCAAGTTAAAGAAATAAGCCATAAAAACTGTGTGGAATAATTGAGTTTGTACTATACTCTAGGGAGATATTTGTCAAAGTAACACCGGCCATGATGACAAAGTGACAGTAAGTGATACAAGTAAGAGACTAA
>JAUMHA010002083.1:0-10004 GCA_032359765.1 Saxidomus gigantea
GAGCACATGGAGAGGACACAGACTGTGAGGCACCTCTTTCGGGGGGCATTCGTCACTTGTGAGGGACAGCTCTTGTTAGTTATGCAACGCACCCGCAACCCTTAACAGGAAACTCTTTAACTAGTTTACATTTGCAGTTTTGATTGATTTAACCAGATCACTGGCAAAACTTTCGAAGATATGGGTAAAAACTGTGAGACCGTTTTCCTACAAATTAAAAACTATAGCCAAAGAAATGTTGTCTAGTTGCTGAATATGTTTATGTTAAACTTTTCTGAAGTGGCAATACTTCTGTTTAAGTTCACAGAAAAAGGTTAGCCATTTCTTTGGAATGAAGAATGCTCAACATCTTACATTAAATCAAATGATGGTTGAAGCTGCAATTTTTGCTTACACAGATTTATCATAAATAGTTAAAGATCTTATTGACCAATTTTAAATTATTTTCTGGTAGATTCAGATGTAGAGAGACAAATATCAGAAGCCTGGAAGAAATAGTACCAGATAAAATTAGATATGGCAAAGAAAGCAAGAAGGATGGATGAATGATTATGTTAATTCTATTTTTAGATCAAAAATGTCACAGACACCTAAAAGGAAAAAGAACAGTGACGAAGATTTAGACGAGAAAAAGTCACGTAAAGTATGTAGGATTACTATAAAGAAATATCCATTTTTGAAAATTCATATAAACAAATATCATGCAAGGGTCAACTAAGACATTAAGAGAAATGAAGAAAAGACAAATGCCAAAGTGTTATGAACTTCTACTGGGGCTTTTATTTTTAATCGATCACTTTCACTTAAGAAATGTTGTTACGGAGTCATGCGTTAATTATTTGTATCAATTAAAATTTAATTCTGATTAAAACTTTCAGAGAATGCTGGAGTTTTTAGTACTAGATAGAGTACTGTTGGCGATAATAATTATGTTATTTCGAGAAGGAGTAGCCTCCGAGAAATGGCGTAATTCTTCGAGACAACAGTTACTCTATCTGATTTGTATCATTGCACGTTGATTGACAGTTCTGACGCCCTACAATATCGTGTGACGTAATATCGTGTGACGTAACAAAATTGTTTGGTAGCAACCTCAATCTGTTTTACTGAATGAAAATAAATACATGTACTTGTTTGCTTTTTAAAGTGTTCTGTAGCCTACAAAATCATATACCAGAGTAAGTGTATTCATTTGTTATTTTGTTTTTGACCGTTGACCGGACGATTGAGACTTTTCCAAATTATACTGGTAATCCAAACAACAGCTATATCTAGGCAATAACAAAACTATGAAAAGTGTTCTCTTTTCAGATAGATCATGTTCTCTATTGCAGAAAGAGCACAGGCTAAGCTCCGCCCCAAAAAGTTCAAATTATCAGTTATACAGTACAGTGTTTTCCTATACAAATATGCAGTAGCCATGATACAAAGTTTATAAAGAATATATATGGAACAAGGGAAACAATGCCTAATGTGTCATGACTCTAACTTTGCTACGGCTATCAAATCCAAATATGCAGGGCCACAATTGTACCTTGTAGTAAACTCTTAACAATTTTAGATATGACCTCGGACGGAATGACGGACAAACAGAACCATAACTATATCCATCCACTTTCGGTAAAGGGATAAACTTCATTTCAAATTTATACATGAAACAAACTTCATCGAAAATGATTCAAGGACTGAATACAAGTTAAGGTTTCTGTCATGTTACCCTGCAAAAACGTACGATGACATATTAGGCATTTTCAATAACGGCAATCACAGTTTGAGCCTTGCACGCATGAGGAAACCACACTCCACTTGAATTATGTTGTAAATGAACCTCCCGAACACACAATTTTCACAAATCCTGAAAATAATTATATTTGAAAAAGTCTAAACATGTTTTCAGCAACAAAAAGAGTATTACACCTTTGCCCGTTGCTTGTGGTTCAAGCAGCATTACAAGATACTTCGTGCCAGCGTGTACGTAGGATGTTGTGGAAATATGAATATCTTGAATCTTAGACGGGGTCCAGCAGAACAGTCTAGCAATCTGTAATAATGTTATATTGCATTGGTATAGTCAATTTTCTTATTCAGTAAGGAAGTAAGGCAATTGTTTATTGGATATATTGTTTGTATACGTACCCTACTAAAGGTGGTTCCAGTGGCAAACATGCTAACTGATGTACCTTGATCTGGAATTCAATATATCGGCGTGCTAAACAATATTATTGTGTCAAATGATACGCGTTCCTTTAAAGCAAAAATGAACATTTCATTTCATCCAAGAGTCCTAAGATAGAAAAAAATGATTTGATAGAAATTCGACAAGGACTTCACCTGTTACCCACTATTTAAAATTTACAACGACCAGAAAGTAGCCTGAACAAGTCAATTTCATTGGACGATCCTTGTGTAAATAACATAAGAATATTAAAGCCCTTTTTAGCAATAACTTACAGACTTACTTTACATGTTCGCATTTTCATAATTTTCCATACATATATAAAACATGTTCGTATATAAAAACACAAATTGAAAATGACAGTTTGATCAAATACCGGTATTTTCACATCATAACGGGAAACACAGTTTTTTACATCTAAACAAAATGATATATAGATGTGAATGCTCATTTTCATAGATAGACAGTATTCCGTTCATTTTACAAATGTATTTCTTAGCAGAATTTGAGAAACGATGTTTTCCAACCTTTGTCCAATCCAGCTTCCTCATGTTAAAGCCACATTCCATTTTAATACATATCATCGGCTGATTATTCTAGTTTTACTGATACACGTAGCAGTAACATGAATAAGGTTTCAGATGGTGATGGCGTAAAGTAAAGATGTCATTATACATTGCTGAGTAGATGTATCATACAAAATTTCATTGAACTCGTTCACAGCTGCGAGACCTGTTTCGTAATTATGTACTTGTCTAAAACATGTAAGACAATTCGATGCTGTAATCAATCATATAATGATGACATCATACAGTTGCCAAAGATTATAAATCGACCCTTTAAAAGCTAAAACCGGTATCAGTTGAAAACTTAACCTTTATTGCAATTAACCAGTTTATTTAAAGAAGCATATTTTCAGGTTGAGACCGGTATTGACGTGCAGCCAGTGCCAACCAATAGCAGGTATTGTCTTCTTCTTTTGCTTTTACTCCAGTTGTTTTCTTTCCTTACTATGTCAAACACATCGCACGTTTTACCAAGCATAATTTGTCAGTTGGTATTCGACATTTATATTTTGTGTGATATTCTTTAATACAGGAAATCTGAAATGAGGAAAGATTACCTAAGAAAAGACGACTATTATATGGCAATAGCTTTCTTGTCAGCACAGCGGAGCAAGGATCCTGTCACACAGGTATTTGTTTAGAGCAAACTGCTCAACCCTCTGGCACCCTGGCAAAATTCTTTAAGGTCAGTAACAAGATACAATTTGAATGAGTACACGTATACAATTAGTGTTACAAAATGTACCAATATGATTAAAGCTATAATACTGTTCAAAATAACCAGAAAAATTACGGTCAACAAAAGTTCAAAAGTGTTTAGAAAATTAAAAGAAAGTAAGTTATGATAAACCATTTCTTTCACTATTAAATACAAACAATAATTTATCTAACAAAATGGAAAATCATTTAACGACTGGGTCAGCCAAAAATATTTATTTTTACCTCTGTACATCATGTGGTCTCTGCTTTTTTTACCCTGGCAATGACAATTGCCTCCCTGTTTTAATCGTATTTTGATTGTTGAGCGTACTATGTTGATGTTGATGAGCACTTAAACAAGGAAATACCACAATCAGCTGATTTCATTCTACTGAAATTGTAAAACACGTATGTTCAGTTCAATTTACAGTCTGTTTCAACAGCTTAAAGTAGAATACCTGTCTACAAAGGTAATATCACTCTATTACATATGTAATTAATTCTACTTCGTCAACAAAATAAAAGTGCAATCGCAGAAAAGGGAGATATTACGCCTTAAAACTGTGTTCACACATAAACATTAAACGTTTTTATTTTTTAACTATTATATTTTTGGTACATCTGTACATAGGAAATGTAATACCATTCGTCCATATATTTAAGGTTGGTGCATGCATCGTCAATTCAGAAGATAGGATAGTTGGAATTGGGTATAATGGAATGCCTAATGATTGTCCGGATGATCAGATGCCCTGGGGGAAAGAAGGACATGATCTCGATACGAAGAAATTTTATGGTAAGATTTCGATGTCCAAAATGTCCAGTAAAACAAGGTTTATTATCATGTGTTTTGCTTTTTGTCCCTCTCGCTGCAGTAATCGCCTTTCTTTCAACTACCATGTGGACTAGATTTGCAGAACATGTTCCATGTTAAACGGTGATGCTAAGTATTTTTAACCCTAAACATTTTCTAAAACTAAGAATAATAATTTCTATACCACATGATAGGGGAATGTACATTACTTATGAAAAATGACCTTGGCTGTCCGTCCACTCTTGCAAATACATTGTACTTAAACCCTAGATGGCCGCAAAGTTTTAGAAAAGCATGAACGTTATTTATTGTTCATAATGTATTCAATACTATATGAACTATTATAAATTCAATTTAATTGGTATCTACCATGTAAAGGCCACCAACATGTGCATAAATTCACATACATCTACGCTCTCAATGTCAAATTTAAGGTAAGAAGGTCAAATTTATGGTTTTTTACTATGTGGTCTCTAGAATTATGTAACAGACTGAGTCCAATCCTTTTTCTATGAAAATACATTCTTGCTCAAGAAATCAAAGATTTCACATATTTATTTCAATTATAAACGTTCAGTGACAAGTGTATAAGTGCCATGGGGGATATTCAAGATGGCGTCCAACATATCGGACTTTTCATAAAAACACAGTATGAATGAAAAAGTGTATCATGCATTTTATTTTCATCATAAATAAGTGCACAAAGCCACATACATTTATCATTTAAAATACAGTACAAGAGTATAAAATGAAGTATTATCTACTGTCAAAGTCTTTATTAGGGTAAATATAATATACAACAAAACTAAGCAGTGTACAGTAGACAAAATACTTAGTAGTAAGATCACATTGGGAAATTTCCATAAAAGTAATTAAATTGAGAGAGTGCTCTCAACACACAAATGTGCATGAATTCTGGCAAACGTTTATAGTCAAACAAGTGTTCATTAGTGTAATTCAAGAAAAAACATTTTGTTTTTCGTATAAAGTTTTATTAAAACTAAAACTTAAAACGCTCTTGTTCCATATGAAAGCCAGACAATAGAAAATGTGTAATTAAAAACTTTGCCTTTACATGAATTGTTTTTCTCATGTGCACTTTAAATATTTTATCAGAGGCTATATCAGTTACATTCTAGAATAAGAATTATAGTGAATTTTTGACAATTTGACAACAGATTACAGCCATTGATCTTTGCTAAAACAACATTAAACGCGCTTCTTTTTATTGTTCAAATGCTGACTCGTCTGAAATATTAAAAATGTGTTAACTAAAATACTGAAATTGTATATGAATATGGTTTTAAATACAATAAATGTGCACGCAAGTTAAAAAATTACAGTCAAATATATAATCTAAGTAATATAATGTTACATTCTAGTGATTCAACGAATTCAAATGAAGTGCAGATACCTTGGTGTATATTTCTGCTTCATGTTTTTTGCACCGGAAAACATACAAAAATAATTAAAATGTTCCCCTATCTTAAGCTTTATCAAATGATACAAAGCATAAAGACTTGCCATATTTCTTTAAATCAATCAAATATCCGAAGCTGACATTACCAAAAGCTGACAATTACACTTTTTTAACCAAAGAACTATATCTCCCTATAAGTTCAACTATTCAATTCATTGGAACTAAGAAGAAGACGGGAACATTATTCATATTTTGTCTTAAATATATCTAATTTGTGAATTGAATCAGACCTACGCTCAAACTTTGAAAGTTTGAAGGGTATACAGTGTATTATATTGCAAAAAGGCGAAATTATTAAAAGGGAAGCAACTTTGGTTGAATTCGTAATATTCACAAAAATATCAATTTTGAGATGTTTCATATTTATATACAATTTGTACTTGTACAAGTTGGTGTGAACTAGAAATAGATAAATTAGCTTTAAAGTGAGTTTAAAAACCGTGTTGGCGTAAGTCAACGAGCCCATATTAGAAGCGTGACGAC
Organism: Saxidomus gigantea; assembly: GCA_032359765.1. Taxonomy (NCBI): domain Eukaryota; kingdom Metazoa; phylum Mollusca; class Bivalvia; order Venerida; family Veneridae; genus Saxidomus; species Saxidomus gigantea. The sequence goes on from JAUMHA010002083.1 coordinate 6,219, forward strand.
GACATTTTTGTGCTGCTGCACATGAAGACAACGCTGTAGTCGTTTAATCATGCATATTAAAGTTCTACTTCATTTTACAAATTATAAAGACAGAATGTAAACTACAAACAGTTAATGTTATGTTGCAGTATGTCACGCTGAAATGAATGCAATTGTTAACAAGTACCAAGCTGATCTAAAAGGCAGCAAAACCCGAATGTACGTCTCGTTATTTCCATGTAACGAGTGTGCAAAGATTATTGTGCAGTCAGGGATAAAAGAGGTTATTTACTTTTCGGATAAAAAGAAAGAAAAACCGGAATTTGAAGCATCCAAGATACTGTTTCGACATGCAGGAGTCATCTCTAGGTATGCATGTATTTTATTAATTACAGCTTTATTTGCATTCTTTTTTTTTGTTTTACGTAATAATATTTAATGTTTCTAATTAGCACTTATTGTGTTCTATCTGCGCTGCATCTGGTGAATATTTATACTTTTCTTACCATTGTTTGATCTATTTCCAAAATTATCTGGCCCGGACAAGGTTTCTCATGCAGTGCTTCGGATACCTCTGTCACTAGAAACATGCAACATCTCGTCCACCAGTGCATAGTGGACTTCCAACTTACACTCTATTGGCACTGGGCCGTCACAAAACGTGTTTTTATCTCATTTTCTGAAGTCTAATGTGGCTGTTATATTTGTATTGAAATGATGCTCAACGACAACGAAACACGATGTCATGTATTTGTAAAAACTGCAGGGGTGGGAGTATGAACACAAAAACTAAATTACATTTCATGCAAAAGATAGTAGATTTGACTAGCACATAGTCGTAAGTATAATGAACAAATTCACTTGAATCTCTCACATTTTTATGTTAATTTATTCAAACTGTCCCGTTTGTGGGAAATGCCTGAAGTCAAATAGCTTACAAATTAACGTGTATCGTATTCCAGTGTGCATATACCGTACATGTATTGCAAAAATTAATGTGTTTTCATTCGTTTCAACTTTCATAATAATGAAAATCATCTTAAGGAATGTATGCCTTAAATATTCAGATTTGAACAGAAACCCCATTATGTGTAATATTATACATATATTTGTAATAGAATAAAATTATACAACTGCGTATATTTTAATAATTTTAATAATTAAAATTTCTTAAAGATCATCCGATTCACTCTGCTTTCTGTTTCATTATTTGTCCTGCGTTAATGGTGCGATTTGCAGCATTTTCATTTAAGTAAGTCGAACTATGGATTACTTTCGTTTCCAACAACAGTTATCTTATCTTGTTCTGATGAATAAAGATAGATTAAAACCATATACTGATTTAACGATGTCATTACAGTCACAGCCTAGTCAACCAGTATATAACACGTTGTATCATTTTGTATCATGTGTATGACAATGCATTTCTGCAACAAAATGTTTAAAAAAAGGTACTACCTCACCAACTTCTACGTATAACTCTTAGACTAGTGATTTTGACTAAATTAAATTATTACAAATCATACACCAGTTGAATAATTGCTGATCCTAGTGATACATTACTAATGATTATTTGTGTTTTTTGCAGACAGCACAAGCCCGACAACATTAAAATAGACTTTTCGTCTATTGAAAAGTGATCCGATGGACAGGCGATATTCCTGTACAAGATAAAGGTGTCAAAGTGATTTACAAACAATGAAATTTACACCTTGTAGTTTCTGATTTGATTAGTCGTGATTAGTGCAAGCAATTTCGCCATTGTATGCTTTATACTTTATACACTTATTTTATCAATCTGGTCGAATGAACTGGAAAATTGTATGGTTTTACTAAATTATTCTATTTATTATTTTTGAAATGGTTATTGATTAATTTAAAATTGTTATGCGTGATTTTGTTTATGCATGGACTGTGATTTTTCTATTGTATTCGTTTATAAATTGGTATTTAATTTTGTGACTTTTTACTCGGAAATCGATCATATTTTGAAGTCTGTGATAGTTTGTTTCAGGATGTATTACATGTTTTTATTGTCTGTGATATTGTATGTCTCAAAACGAACTTTGGCAATGAGATATTTCACTGATCCTATAAAATGTCAACTTACAAAATGGATGCTACTATCGGATACGCTGAGTTGGAACGACACTTATTTTTGAAGGACACTAATTTTCAAAGTAATAGCCAAATGTAGAGTTGTATTTACGAAAATGTTAAATAATTTTTAATTTGAACAGTCATTGATAATGGCGCCACACAATGTGCCCTCCCTATATAACGTCAACATGACGTTGTTGTAACAACTATATTATAAGCACATTTCTACATTAAAAACATTATAATGTACTCGATATACAGTCATTGTTTTCAATAATACTTGTTGATAAAGAGACGTGATTCCTTATTTTTTTAAACGTCTAATATCAAAAGAACAATTCCCAACGGCCTATTGAGAATAATTCGATACATGACGGAATATTATATTAAAGTTTAATTATATACCTAGAGATATTCCGTCAAAAATAAAACTTTTATTCAACCATTAAATACGGACTGACAGAAAAAATCATTATTGTATGGACGTGCAATGCGCACAGTACCATTATTTGTGAGAGTACATTTAACTGACCCATAGAAGATTCATGCATACACGTGACGTTAATTATGCCGCTTTTGCTTGGGTTGTTACTACTTTTTTTAAACGATGACGTCAATAAAATGACGCCACAAAGAAATGAAAATATACCTGATTTTCAATTAGTTTAGTCAAAAAGATTTGCATTGTATTCAATAGTAATTAAACTACTACAATGTATAAAGATGCATATCTTTTATGTTTAACTTTGATCATATTCGATTTGCTAACAGCATACATAAATATATAGTGGTGTTTCTTTCTTTCTTTCTTCCAAATATGACTTTCCAGGTTACTATAAATCAATAAGTTCTCGGACAAGCCTTCTTCCACAAAATAATACACGATAAACTTGGCTAGTTTTTATACACACAAGTACCTCACAACAAAACATTTAATTGCCGACCTCTGATGCGAGGTATATTCTGATAATAATCCAAATAAACACTTTTCATGGCCTAATGACCGTTCTTCCTCATATGATACCAGCACTGTTTTTTTTCCAGGAAGCGGACTCGAGAGTGACTCTATAAGCTACAACCTTTCTTAACAATCGAGCTAAAATAAATCATTATAAACTAATGAAGCACACACAGAACATTTCAATTTTGACAATTTTGGAGAGTACGAAGTGTGATTGTTGTGAGATTGTTCAAGATTCAAGACATGGGCGAATTCTCAGAGAGAATTACAGCTCTTCTGTAATTAATCTGAGTAGTAACTGTAAAACTATGTTTCTCAAATTATAAATGAGGAGTGTTTCAAAAGGAAAATTTGTAATGTGTTAAGTAATAGATAGAGTAGTTTGAGGGAATAAATATTCGAGTCAACAGTACTCTTTCTATTTTGTATATGGCATATTTGCTCTGTTGCGCTTTTGCAACTGTTTATCTATTGTAGATATATAGTGTGATATCCCCCCCCCCCACACACACACACCACACACACACACATACGAACACATACACGCATACGAACACAGTGAAAGTTATAAGAAATACAGTAATGTTTACCTATATATATATCCTTTGAACGACGATAGGTAATAAACCGTTTACGCGGGTCAAGACAGGTTTGGCCTTCCATAGAAGTGACAGTTACCGTATGGAACACGTGTTGTCTGTATGAATTTAAAGGCTATGCCGACAGCTCCTGAATGTTGAAAACTC
>JAUMHA010002094.1:0-10003 GCA_032359765.1 Saxidomus gigantea
GAAAATGCAACAGACCGCCCGACCGACCGCCCGCCCGACCAACCACCGGGTGACTCCTATATACCCCCCTAAACTTCCTTTTGGGGGTATAAAAACATTGACTTTTTGTTTCTACTCCTGAAAGCACCAAATTCTATAAATACAGTTGACTCTCAGTATCTCAATCTCGCTTACCTCGAATTTCCGTTTAAGTCGAAGAAATTCTTAAGTCCTGTCAAGTTTCCTTCTTTCTTTATGTACTTTTAACTCCTTTTCAGACAAAATTTGACAAATCGAGACTCCAGATGTGTCGAAGGGATTTTTTGGTCCCGTCAATTAAATTCCAGTGTATTTTCAACTTGTCAAGTCAAGTGCGAAAGTCGCCGACCGATCAAAGGTGTGGCGGGTCAAAGCAAAGGTGAGACGTTGTCATGCCAATTCACACGTGTCGTAATGAGTGTTGTTTGTTTTTCATGGATTTACCTTTATTGCCGGCCGGTGACTACGTGTAATTAATTAATGACTTTAAAGACTTAATTTATTTGAGAGGTAAAAAAGAGAATAGTGATTGGGCTTTATCAAAAAAGATGATTTCTGATAGAATGTATCGGTCTGTAAAAATTTTGTAATGTAGTAAGATGCTGTTCTTACTTTTAGAATATACGAACGTTCTGACTTCCAGTTAAAAAAACGCTGCCTTCATTTTCGCCCGATGCGTACTTTCGTTTTCGCTCGGACTGATACAAGTAGTATTTATTATTGAATGCTTCTTGGGTATTTGCAAAAATAAGATGTAATTAAAATTGAATTTGTGTTCCAATGTTTTAGGGAAAATTTGCATCAATAAAATCAATGCAAATAATTGTCTTGAAAACAGGGAATTTTGAGCACTATTCGTCCATATACATCCATATACGTGAAAAAACAACAACTAAAAGCCCCTCCTCTTACCTTGAACTTCGTTTATCTCGAAGTAAAAGTCCTGGTCCCTTGAAATTCGAGATAACGAGAGTCAACTGTATATATATAAAAATTATCTAAACTTGACCACCAGAACACATACCTTACCTTCCATTACCTGTCAAAATGGAAAGATGTGATCATACATTTTCAGAATTCTTCAAATTTAAAATCTTCCATATGAATGACAATTTATTTTTTTGGAATACCCAAGAGCCTGAAAGAAGAGAAACTTTGCCCTAATGCTGCCTCTTTGCAAATTTGCATTAAGATTCAGCTTCTTATCTACAGGCTTGTTTTATTGTAGGTTCCAGATTTATCCATATGACCAACACCCCAGAAGAAGTTACTGATCTTAGGTTTCAGGAGATAGTGCAAGATACAGAATGCTACCCATTTCAGAGACCCCCCCTCACCTGGTTCTTTAACATGCCTGGTGTACAGTACTGATGCATCAGACCTTGGCTTTATGTCTCATCTGAAAGACCATTAGTTAGTGGAAGAGCAGGGGATCGAACCCAGGATCCCTGGATTACCAATCCAGCACATTAACCAATAGACCACTGAGGTAAACATTACATGGTCCTCATAAGAAACAATAGGGGATGACAGCCTGGACTATCACATTGGCAGTGTTCCCAATCAGTATTTTTTTCAAGAGTATACTTACTCCCTGGACACAAAAAGTGGGGGTATATCTCAATTTTTGTGGGTATGAAAATTATATGATAGACAAGCAGCAACCGTTTCAAATTTTTACAACCCGCGGCAACCACTTGTTATGAAACCGTAAATGGTACTTTTTCTGACTTTTAATACTACTCGTAGTTGTTTCAGTACTTGTTGATGGTAACTCTTCACTTTGTTGTTGGGCATCATTTATTTTATTCGCCGAGAAGCAAAACACAATGCTTTGTCTGCCACATTTGTGCAGACGAAGCCTGGAACATTAGATTGGTCACACTTTTAAAGTGCTAATATTAATTCCCAGAGCATTCAAATATGAAACCCATCTACATTTCATGACGTCAACGGTAAATCACCAGCAGTTATGCCGACCGATTGGTTGAGAAAGTAGAATTTCCATGATCTATTTTTAGAACATACTGAGGGATTCCAGCTGAACCTATTCGTCCTCGGAATTTTTGTACGCGCGCGATCTCGCACGTGGTGAAAATTATTTGCGCGATATTTATTATTTTTGCGTGATTTACGTAATAATTTACGAGAGTGGGAACACTGATTGGGAACATGCCAACTGGCACAAGGACAGAAACATTGTACATGTCTGAGGAAATTTTATTAATGAATTCAATTTTAATGCTGTTTTACATTTCTGTCTAGGAGCCAAATTTTACAGTAAAGCATCTGGATTTAGACTCAGATTACCAAACCACTGTATCCTAAACCAGTGCTGATTCAAATTCTGCTAAAAGAGTTTTTAAACTTCATCTATGTATTTATGAAAAGCTGTTAAACACTTTTTAGTTAACTAAGATGCCTGTTTTAGATATTTAGCAAACAGCAAAACTTTTAAACAGCAATTTTATTGAATATTCAATGAAGGATGCAAAAGAATCCACACAAAGTGTTCAACTTTTGAAGTCTTGACAGGCAATAAAAACAGATAGTAAACAGATAAAATAGGTCATTTCAGGCTTCAATTCACATCAGCTACAAAACACTTTTTAAGTCAGTTTTGCAGAAAAAAGCAAAGAATTTTTTTTGCACAAGTTGTAAATAAATCAAGGTGTAGCCAAGTTTAAAAATTATCTTAAAAAGCATAACTTCCTTGATGACTGTTAACAACATGTAAACAATAGAACTTCTTTCTTTGCATATTTTCATACAGTAGATAATCTTAGTTTGACTTGTACTTATTCAAGGTATTTTTAAAACCTGTGGCTAAACTTAAAGTGAAATTATGCGCATCTTACTGCACATAGTGTATTTTTGGTGACAGTTTTATATAAGCAATTTTTGGTTGCTGTGCATTTACATGACTGTGTTGAATTAATGATAATGCCGCATTAGTATTTGAAGTTGGTGCTTTAGAAATAAAAAAATCGGACGATAAAACAATAGTTGATTGTGTCGTTGTTGTTTGTAGATATTTCGGCAGTGGAAGGGAAGCAACTTCTGCATGCAGTTGTTTTTTATCTAAAAAGACTCTCCCAGTCAAAATAAGAAAAGTAATATTTGGAAAGTTATTATTTCGTACTGGTAGCGGGAAGAGTTTGGTGTATTTGGTTAAAAGCTATTATTTTCTCTACCCTTTTGTACACACACCTATTCCAGCTGGATGTTTACTAGAAAAAATGTGCATAATTCCACTTTAACTGACTTTTAAAAAAGCAGTGCAGATCATGATCAGACTGCACTGATGTGTAGGTGATCATGATCTGCACTAGTTACAAAGGAAGAAAAGCAGGGTAAAAAATTGAGTAGAAAATTGGAGTCTACATGCATACATGTATAATCATTACCAATTAACTGGTACAGCTGCAATTATTTAAGCATGTGACCTTGACATTGTACAGACTGGTACATCTGCACAAGTTTTTTCAAATCTCTCTACATAACCTTGGGAAACTACCATCTCAAACACATTCTGTAGACTGATCCCATAACATTACAATAACACTGTATAAACAGCTCCCTCAGTATAATGCACAATTAGTAAACAATTACATCAGTTGTTTATTTCAGGACTGAAAGCAACAGAACAGATTCAAAACAGATTGTATTCAACTTCACTGTGAATTTTGTTTAATCTATATGAAATCTATCCCACACAATAAAAGAAACCACAATACAAGTAGTGGTTGTTGATGTTGAAGCTACTTAAATCATGAAAACAAAACATATCTGAGTAATTCTGATATCAACTAAACAAAGTCATGTCTATTCATAAGTTCATGTTGAAATATTATATACAACATATTCCATTTATAGGGAGGGCACCATTATAGTATGATAAATTTATCATTAACAATAACTATAATCAGCTATTTTGCATGCAGTATAAGAACACTCATTCAAAGGTATGTTCCTTCCACCTGTGTTTCAAACCACTGAAGTTTGAACCAAACACTTACTTGACAGCCTTGCACCTCTTTTGAAAGCAGCAAACAAAGTTCTAACATCTTCCTCATCATAAGCCACTGGCTTGCCGCCATCTGCTTGTCGGCTAATTTTGGCCCCTTCTTCATCCTGTAAATAAACCAAAGAGAATATTCCATTTGTTAACATAAATGATAAAATTCAATTTTTCAAAATGTGAAGGATTTCTTAAACAAGGGTATGGGGGTGGCAAGAAAATCTTTGGAGGTCTGTCGGGTCAGGTGAGGTAGAATGAGAAGGAAACTGGTCAAAATTCAATCAACATGAACCTAAAGTCACGTGTTAAAGAAAGTCATGTAATTAAAGAAAGTCATGTAGTTAAAGCAAGTGTCTGCTATCAGAGGACAGTCATTCCTGCAATAAGAACCCATCACTATACCTGGATTCAGAAACAGTGTTACTATTTCTTTTTGATCATTCAGTTGATAAAAATACTTCTTCTAGGTATTCAAGTCTGGCTGCTTTAATTAAATGCATTACTGTATTTCCTGTTTACTTTAACACAAGTTGATATAATAGCAAAAATAAAATTCCTTTAAAATACTTTAAATTAAAACTGCCCACTCACAGTTTCTGGTCAAAAAAATATAATTTTCAAAAATGATATACTTAAACATAAAATGTAAAAATTATTGGCTAAAATCAACAATGTAAGTACAAATCTTGGAAGCAATTAGCAAAAATCCACTGAAAATGTTGGTAGGTGGTGGTTTAACGGCACCGCTATGTTGGTAGGTGGTGGTTTAATGGCACCGCTATGCTATGTGGTTATATTGGGATTTTCAAAAGCGTTTGTAACACTTTATTATTTGGAAGCAAATAATTTCAAAGATACAGATAAACTTTATAGGAATTTGTACTTTTTATTGACTATTCGTTCAAAAATTTGTTATTTTCAGAGAGTTTGAAGAACTTTACTTATTCACCAAAATCCGAGTGCGAGCAGTTTTAATGTCTGAGGGCTTGTTTTTAAACACTCCTTTTGGCATACTTTGAAATAACTGCAGCCCTATTATCCTACTAAAGCCCCACACATTAGTCAACTAAACAGAGATCTTGATACCGAACACTTTCTGTCCAAATTTGGTTAAGACTGCTCAAGAAATGTAGCTGCCAGAGTGAGAGTACCTCAAGAGATGGACAACAGAAAACAGACATACAATAATCCTTACCATATACATGCACCTTATTGCGAACATTCTTACTGGAAGCTTCATTTTTAAAGAAATACTCATAAGGTGAAAAGGCTGACCGATAGCTTCAGACAAAAATTGCATTAAAATCTGAAATCATGGAAATCCGAGTTCTGTGTTGAAAAGACTGAATTTCATTAATCATAAATGGGATGATCTGCATCATTTCAACAACTTCCATCATGTGCTTAAAGATATGACATTTGAAGAAAGTTGTGGACGACCTGGAAAACAACAGTGACTGGTCACAACTTGAACTACATGTAAGTGGTTAACTACACAAAGTCATGACCTGTTAGCTTTTACCTGGCTTTGAAGACCAGTAACTGTTGCTGATTCTACATTTACACAAAATTGTCACTTGAACAGAACATATCATAGGCTTGTTTCTAATCATTGTTATTCATAATAAAAGAACTGTGTAAGAAGCCCAAACCACCCAACATTATTCACCCGCTTCAAGAGCAAGGATTCTTGAATTTTTAATTTCCCTTTTCGTATACTTAAAATGTTCAACAAGCAAAGTCAAGTACAAGTTTTATTAGAACAGTGATTTAATGAGAACAAGGAAACACCACTTTAAAATACTAAGGACTTTCAATGAATTCATTAAATATTACTCTGGAAATTTATTTTTAATTATCATTTCTATAGTTTAATTTAAGCTCAATTTGGCAATGAAAACCATGCATTGTAAGCCTGATTGGGCAATCTTGCCAGCCTGTTAAAAGTTGGTTCAAAACCTCCTGGAGGGCTCAACGAAGACAAGTGTCAAATTTTTGTTTTCTATCTTTATGTTCATCTCTATGTTAGAACCTTTAGATTCAGTTTGCTTCATTTTATTTATTTGCCATATTTTATGTTTGCCTTTTGTATTTAGTTGCAATATCTTATCATTTGCTTGTTGAGATAATGTGTTACTAAAACTATTGCTAGTTCCTGTGAGGAAGTTGCTGATCAGTTCCCCCCAAATCTGATTTGGGGTGATAAACATTTTAAATTTGTTCTTATCAGTTGCGCTTATGTTTTTCTCTTCTCTTTTCAGTGCCTTATTTCAGTTTTTTATGGCAGTTTTTAGACCTTAGGATTATAGGTCAAGATCAGCAGCTTTCACACAGTTTTTAATCTATTTCATACATATTCTAACCTATTTCTAGCATAAATTTTAATTATTCTTCATTAGGTTTGTATGTAATTACCCGGCCTAGTTCTTTCGTCCAGACTCGTGATATTACTGACAATCATTGATTATGATTCTTTCACTGGTTTATTTTTATAGGTTGAAATATATTATGCACAATATTGAACTGGCACTCATGAATATTATGTATGCGCTGAAAACGTGTTGATGAGCAAATCATCAAAACAACTACGCTCTAAAGTTGAGATTGACTTGGCTAATATTTTGGAAATAACCTAGGGACAGACTGCAAAACATGTATTCAATGACACTGTATGATTTTATTCCTGAAATGCCATGAATATCAACAAAAAGTATTATTCTAACACATGAAAATATAAAGATAGAAAACAAACCTACAGTAATAAAAACATAATTCGTAAATATAAAAAATTGTAAAGGTTGCAGAAAACAGTGTCACAAATCAAACAAAAAATAAAACCATCCTCTTATAAATAACTTAAAAATAAAAAACTATCTGAATAGGATTTCAACCCATGGAACCTAGCATAGAAGTTAGACATCTTACCACTACACCACTGTCTTTGAGATGTGATCTTCAGTCAGTGAAATGTATTTGTTTGATATGATAATCAACTGAAATAACGAAAATATACCCCAAATATCCGAAGAGATTGTCGAAGATTAATGAGTGCCAGGTAAATATTATCGCACAATACACTATCTTCTGTTATTATGTATGTCGGTCAAAAGCTATTCATAGCTAATGTTTTTCTTGTTAATTTCACCCACAATAAATAAAATTTTGTATCTTGTGTCTTTACAATTCAAAATAAAACATATAAATTATATTGTATTATATTGTATTGTCAAACTTATGAACTGTCACTATAAATAAGTTTTCACATTCCTGTTCATCAACACATCCGGGAGCTGGTTTTTCATGTCCAAGTCAAATACATGTACATTTATCTTTTAACTCATGATCATGGTATCTAAGGTTAGTGGGGAGCTTTTTCATTGAATGAAAGTATAATTTTACTTTATCACTGTTCAATGCCTTTTACAGTTTAAATACACAGGCCTATTTAATATTATGTACAAATATGCGGGCTAAAAATAAAATATGAACTTTCAAACTGTCAACCACTTCTTTTTGAATTTTCCAACCACCTGTTCAACACAGGTATTTATCCACATGCTACAAGTAGTCTGTACATGCGAACAGAATGAATTCAATCACACATACATGTAGTAGTATATAAACATGCAGTACAATACTATATTATGAGAATGCACATAATATTGAATAGTATTAAAACAATTGTACCAACCTCATTCGACACTGACTGAATGTTGAAAAACTCCTCACCTTGAGGATTAAATTTACTTGCTGACTGTCCCATAATGCACCTTGTTATTTCAATACCATGTAATACAAATTAATTCGATCAATGTTATTAAATTTCCACACTTGAAGTAGCATAACCTTATTGCCAATGTATTATGACAGTTTACACACAGGTAAATACCTGCCTGCAGTCATGTATGAGAAGTAAAGATTCACTAGTCACCGAGTTAACATCCAAACAGTGTGACCATTACTGTAAATGAACACTGAGGTCACTGTAAAAAAACCTGAAAGGTTCTGAAGCCCTTAATTTAACCATGAACTCCACATTTATCTTTCGTTCTCAGAAATCAGCTACACCTGTCTGCCTCTCTGTCTGCCTGAGACTACTCCATTGCCTCTCAGAAATTGGAAATCCCACAGCCAAACAAATTAACACATTTATAATGGGTTTCTGTCCTAATTTTCATTCATTCAAATGTAAGTTAACTTCCAAGTAACCAATCAGTCGAGTTTTTGTTTCATTTCCTCTAAAAAAACAATTTATTAAGTAGCATGGTAAGTAGGTACAAATTTAACTGTTGGTTATTATTCTATGGACTTTAAACAAAAAAAACAGGAAGTTAAAGTTATATATGCCACATGTGATAAGATCTTAAGTACAAGCAGGATGTCTCATTTAGAAATCAAACATTAAAAGTTATGCCAACCAAAAACAAACTCATGAATATATTCCTTAAGTCTGGTCAGTGTAATGTCTCAAAATATCCCATGACAGAATCACCCTATCCAAATATACATGTGTTTCATCATCAGCAGTTGTACCACTATGTTTGTAAACAAACACCATGTGATAATGGAACATGACGCAGTATGGTGTCTATAAATAAATGTCTGCTGTTACGGTACGTTGTTGTAATAAACATTGACCATTTGGGAAACAAGTTCCACAATAACAATATATAATGTATTAACTTTTGGTCCTTTATTTTTCCTGTTCTGGAAAAGTAAAACAAGCATTGTAACAGCTGGTATGTTTGATGAAAGGAACATTGAAATACTAGCAGTCAGTTACAAATAATTGATTATCCTTTTAGCACATGTTTTCTCTTCTTTTCTCTCTTTATTGCTAAGTTTTGAGTACATGCTTCCATTATGTGCTCAAGAGTTACCTTTCTACCACAGTTTTAAAATCAGAAAAAGCCAGAGGGTAAAACTCTTGAATCTCAAGAAACCCCATTCAAAAGTTTTTTACAAATATTTTGTATCAATAATTTTGTAAGAATATGAAGGGAAATAACTGTTGTTTACACTCAAATGTAAGCAAGGCAGAGTTACTTTGATTCAATGCAGATGCTGTAAAGTGGTATGAAAGACAGCTATATCCCCACAACATAAGAAAATTATAGGAATGTAAAGAAGATAACCTTTGATCCCCAAGAGTGACCTTCACCTTAAGTAGGCTAAACTGGAACACAAATTTTGCAAATTTTCATTTAACCAAAGTTTCACAAATAACTCCTTCAATGGGTATAAGAAATATGGAAAGGACATGAAAAAAAAATGACCCTAAGTGTGACCTTGACTGGACAGGGCTCTGCAAGTTTTAGCAGTTATAGAGCAGAAATGGATGTTAATGACAAAGGTACTAAAATTTGGCAGTTGTGTGGCTATTCTTATTTTCTCTCTACTGTTCTTTTTAGCCAAATAAGACAAAAAATTGTCACATACTGTATAACTTGTTAAGTTCGCCACGTGGAATTGTTTGCGAATATATCTACCAGCGTAAATATCCACGCTATCAGATGTATGTTTTACCTCATCACCATATAGCAACGCGTAGGTACATGACTGTTTAAAAACTTAAAAACAAGTAAATTCAATACGAGTCGTACACTGAAAAATTCACTTTTTTGACCACCGGGGTTGTTAACATTACACAATTTTAAAATCCGCATTATATCTGATTTTGCATGGAGAGTCTCATGTTTTGCAAAAGTTACAGATTAGTTTTCACACCTCTATTGTGATAAAGAATGGCACATAGCTACTGTTTCTTTGTTACCTCATACTGGCTTTAATTAAATTTGTATTGTATTGTACAGAAACAAAGACTTTTATGTCCGAACTGCACAAAAATAACAAACCTTTACTTACCTGCCTGATTAAAGCTTGCTTGTACAAGGTGTTCAGCATACAATAAAATAATCATCGCATAATTACTGCATGATTACAGTTTACATTATTTGACCAAAT
>JAUMHA010002105.1:0-10002 GCA_032359765.1 Saxidomus gigantea
CGCCGACGCAAAAGTGACTGTAATACAACATGTAGCTCTCCATATTCTCCGAATAGTCTAGCTAAAAAGGCCATAATTCAAAGACATCCGTCGCGAGTGGAATAACTCCCATTTCTTCCAAAAATTGAGCTAAAAACTAATAATTTTTTCTATCCATATGCAATTTTTTAAAACTAATAAATTTTTCTATCCATATGCAATTTTTTAAAACTAATAAATTTTTCTATCCATATGCAGTTATTTAAAACTAAAACATCAACTACCAAATTCTGTCTATAACCCTTTATACACTGTTGCTTCAGGACAGGAAGATTGCTAGCATTATTTCATGTTGATCCCTAAGTATTCAATCAATGGGATAGTACCTGCATTTGCAAACAGATATGGGCTCTTCCTGTTAATGCCAACAGCTTTCCTTATTTCACTATTTGCAATATACTTCATACCTCTCTTTGCACCCTCTGGTACAATTATAGGTACACCCCTGTGGCCCTGAAAATACAGTTAACTGGAAGCTTATCATGAATGATTAACACGTATAATTTCAGTCTCTTAAATGATATGGATACCTGATGCTCAGGGTGCAACTTTACAGTCAAAACAAACTATAATGTACTCATTTTTTTAGTGGGACCTTGACCTTTGAGTCTCAGACCTGGCTCTGTTGAAGAGAATGAAGTTAGAATTTATGATAGTTAAATATTCTAAACCCCACAAATACACATTAACCTAGCCCATAAGAAAACGTACTGTATCTTCCATCCAGCAATGAATGAATCTGTATTTTCTGATTGGCCAAAAATACAAACCCCACAAATACATGTAATATTAACTGTTGTCCTGAAACCAGGTCCTGAACTGTCTTTAAGGAAACAAAAATTACCATCAGGAGGGAATTTTAGGCCAGAGTTTAGGAAAAAACATACTAGTTTGGAGGAGGTATTAGGCCGAAAACGGCCAATTGACAGTCCTGACTATAAATGAATTTATGTTGATTGTATCCCTTTTCAATTGAGTTGTGTAACTATGCAGTCTATGATTTGAATATACTTATCCGAATCACAAAAATTTAGTACCGGTATTACACTCTATGCAAATTTCTCAAAAAGAGTCACTTGTCCATAGCAGTAATAACATGCACAAACACAGTATACTTTTCTTCTGAGAGTTGCTCACCTTTACAACTTTAAAATGAAATCTACATTCACTCCATTGCAAAATTCAGCAATGACCTCCAAATCATCCCATAATGCTTCTATTCCGTAGTATTGCACTATCTGTTCCCCGTTTTCAATTAATGTATGCAAAGAGCATTTAATGTCTGCATAAAGAATAAAGGCAAAAATTGCAAACAACCTGACTGATGATTTCACTATAATAATTGCCATCACATCTATGATCAACAGTCAAATATAAAGACATGAAGTTCTTTCTGTAAATCTTGTATTTTTTTTACAACAATGTACAGTCCAATAGATATCAAACCCAACAGACAAAGTACCAAAATTAATAAAATTAGCACTACAATATGAAACATGTGATTATCCATTTTTCCAAGATGGCTGCCACAAGCCGATTGGATAAAAGTGTCCAACTTTTTGTGAGATTTTTTGTCCATTTGCTTGTGAGGCTTCAATGCATTAGCATGGTTGCTAGCAACAAGGGCATATAAATTCCCTGACTTTTCCGGATCAAATCATAACTTCCACTGACCAAAACCATCTTATTTTGGCAACTTCTTCTACAGTTTTTCTCTCTAATTTTTTATGATAAATAAATGTATGAAAAAATATGCAGACATGATAGGAGGAAAGTTAAGTTTTTTATCTTCATAACTTTGTATTTAGGACACATTTTCATGAAACATGGTATACTTATAGCATTTTTCCTGTATGATCTACTTTTCTCGTTTATTTAGGGCTGTGTATATATTGGACATGTTTAATTGAAAAAAAAACTATCTATAAAATATCAAAGCATTTGAACATGAATTAAACAGAAATTATTTTTATTTCTGTAAGGGATTGAGATATATTTCAAGTTGTGAACATCAAAAGTAGTTATATAAATAAAAAGTTCATTTAAAGTGACATTATGTACATCTTACTGCAGTGTATTTTTGGTGATAGTTTTATAAAAGCAATTTTCGGTTGCTGTGCATTTAAATGTGTTTAACTAATGATAATAATATTTGGAAAGTTATTATTTCATACAGGAAGCAGTAAGAATTTGGTGTATTGGGTTAAAAGCTATTGTTTCCTCTACCCTTATACACAGACCTATTTCAGCTGGATTTTTACTTTAAAAAAAAAATTGTTCATAATTCCACTTTAATTGGAACCTTAATTTACAGCTGTTCCACAATGAACACAAATTTAATCCATGGTTATGATATATTTATCTTCACAACAACTTTATAATGTGTATGTAGTGCTGTAACTTGGATACTTTCAGTTAAAAATTTAGTGCAAAAACTCTTGTAAGTGCACTTACATGACTTTTTATGTGTAATAAGTTTGTGCAAAGAGTCATGTAAGTGAAAAAAACACAGTAATAAATCTTTTTACTGACTTGAATGAATATAATCTTTTAAAGCAGTTAAATATACATAATAAAAAATAACTTCACACTTCAATATGGTATGAAAAATAATTACTGGATATAAACAAACCACCTTTTTATGTCTCCTGTAAAAAATTTGAAGTCAGTTACAGTACTTTTTGCGCCAAGATGACGTATTTATTTTTCAGTCCATGCTTGCAAGAAAATGAACCCAGACAACTAACAATTTGCTAAAATACATGATATTCCATGCCCTCTCTACATGCATTTACAGTTATATAAAATTTTAGATTAAGACAAAAACTGATAACACTGCAACAGCCACAGAAATCAAGAACAAAAGCAAACTTTAAGATATAAAATAACATTGTATCAGTTGAAATTAAATGTTAAAACGTTACATGTTGAGAAGGGTTGGAGGTATTCAAGTATAAATTAAAGGAAACTCACATCTCAACAAGCATGTCAAGATGGCCCTATCTTGCTCACATTTTGACCCTATACTGCTCACCGGAGTGCATGACCTAGGATTTGATCTATATGACCCACTTTGGAAGGACCGCTTTTGAACTTGACCTAGTGATCAAAACAAACATTCTACCAGTTTAATGACAATTGGCCTCTGGAGTGCTAACAAAGTTTTCCTGTTTCGACCTGATGGCAATGGTTATGACTATTAACTTGTACGCTTACCTTTCCTCTTGTTGTCACAACATCTTGGCTTTCCATAAGATGTTTTTCAAAGATGCTCAGATCTCCAACAATTGTAGATTCCTTGGTACCACTCACTCTTGCTCCATAGTCTTCAAGACTGTACAGAAAGGATATATTCAATAATTATTCAAACTGCAAGTACAGGAATACAACACTGCCTGCAAAGAGACTTCTGAAAGTTGCAAATTTTGACAATGACTTGACCCACTGCAATTCATTTTGCTACATAAAAAAGTAAATGATGGCTAAACCATCAAAAATATCTAAATGTCATGCAAGTCCTGTGTGATTTTGGTTACATTCCGTTAACAACTTGAGCAACTAAATATTGCATGCAGAAGACTGCTGTGCACAGACAGTCCTCTCAATTTCGGAGCCCAATTATCCAATCAGGTCTACTTCAAGAAAGGAACAGTGGTTTTTCACAAACAACACATTTTACCAAGTTTGGAGTAAATTAAATAATAAATGAAGGGGCAACAGATCACAAAAGCTTAAAATCAACATCTTTGCTATTTCAAGGGCCTGCAACTCAAATTAAAATTGTGCAATCTTGCAAATGCAATTAAATCTTAAAAACACCAAGTCTTGACATGTGCACTTGTGTCTATTGTAACAGTTTAATCTAGAGGTGGGAGAGCCCCCTCCATCACAAGTTTTAATGTGACTATTTACAATTTTCACAAATACATTAAAATACATACGTGATAGCTTCAATTTCACCAGGCCGTCTTCTGTTGTATTGTACAAGCTTTGCACAGAGAAGATTGGCAATGTAGGCATAATTCTCCATCTCAATTATATTTTCATCAATCAATGACAGTTCTGTGTTTAAGTACATATTGAGCCTTTGAAGGTCATCTGCATCTGGAAGCACTGGCCGTTTGTTGAATTGTCTTTCAACAAGTATAGTCCTACCTAGTTTTGTGACTCTAGTCCCCCAAAATATTCTCATTGTACGCAAGAAACTTTCCCCCTCTTCTTCAACAGTTTTATCCATTCGAAGTGTTGCTAAACCAATATTTATGTTTACAAGCCTTTTAATATCGTGCCCCAACTTGATTGCATTTGATGGATTTTCGAGATACTCTGCATCTTGCGAACCTTGGCCTGCTGTAAGCAAAGTTGCTTTGGCAATATCATTAAAGTAAAATGGCTTCAGGTACTCCGATAGGCTATAACATGTGCCTGTTTCTTTTCTGATATTGATGAGCAGTCTTGAAACCAGTCTCATTATTTGTGATGTGTACCTCCCCCTTTTCAGCTTGTTACCGACATTTTTCTCCAGCCACATGTTTCCAAGACAGATTACCAGCAAGTCTTCTCGAGCTAGTTTTCCAATAGCATCGTTATGCATGTATTTGAAGACCTCATTCACAAGAGCTGGAGAAGCAGTTTCCTTTATTCTTTCAGCCATTATATCTGACCTTGTGAGCATGTCAGCTGATGATAGTTTTCCTGTGTCCTCGGCAATGCAGGACTTCTGATGGCGCGTCATCATCTTCTTAGATACCCACAAATAACATTTAGGACAAGGACCATAGCAATCAAATACAAATGTCTTAACTGGCCTCCGAAACAACAATATCTCTCCCTTGCCCTTTCTTTTGTTTTTAAGATTGTTCTTATTGTCCATTTCAGCACTCAAATGAGCCAATTTTCTCTTTCTTAGCTCACCATTTTCTGTTTCAAACACCTTTTTCACATCTTTTTTGTCCATGTGTTTTCGTTTCATGTGCTGGGAATAGTTTGATACCAATTTATCACAGAAAGTACAATAATGGTAACTATTATATACCCTAGATTCTTTTTTCACCTTGCCCCCTTTTGTTGTGCCACATGATCGAACTTTCTTAATGTAAAGTCCAGGATTGTTCATGTCTCTGATAATTTCATCCTCGAAAACATCTTCGTCATCAATATCATCTTCAAGTTCAATAACACTTGTCAATGGCTTGTTTTTTTCAGGGTCTTTCTGTGTAAAATCTTTAACAACTGAATCTTCTTCAATTTCTGCAGTAAAACCCCCGTTTTGCTCTTCTACTACTGAAATTTTCTGAGCTGACAATTGTGGAAAATCAACTGGTATAGTATCACTTTCATACTCACTTTCTGAAACTATGTCTGTAACAATAATTGTGTAGTCAGGTGCTGGTTTTTGTTCTATAGAGTCTGGCTGTTGGGATTTTGATGACCGAGGAACTTGATCAACATCTTCAAAACTGTAAGAATCATTTTCAGTTCCTTGTTGAGCCCTTCTAATCATAGCTTGCTCATACTCCTCATCGTCCTCATACATTTCTTCATCATCTTCTATTTCTTCCTCCTCTTCCAGTCCTTGTTTTACATCAGTTTCCATTATCTGTGTTCTAAGTTTCTTTAAAGGTGAACCTAAATCTATCCCTATCATTTGTGCTCGCTTTCTAACAATCAGACGATTCTCTTCCTCCATCTCTATCGTGTAGTCAGGTGCTGGTTTTTGTTCTATAGAGTTTGGCTGCTGAGATTTTGATGACTGAGGAACTTGATCAACATCTTCAAAACTGTTAGAATCATTTTCAGTTCCTTGTTGGGCCCTTCTAATCATAACTTGCTCATACTCCTCATCATCCTCATACATTTCTTCATCATCTTCTATTTCTTCCTCATCTTCCAGTCCTTGTTTTACATCAGTTTCCATTATCTGTGTTCTAAGTTTCTTTAAAGGTGAACCTAAATCTATCCCTATCATTGGTGCTCGCTTTCTAACAATCAGACGATTCTCTTCCTCCAGCTCCTCTTCAATTTCTTTTTCTTCAAACTCCTCTTCTTCACTAACTTCAACAGCTTGAGTTTTCTGCGGTGTCCCTTTCTTACAACCTTCATTCTGAATGGGTGTTGCAGTCTTAGATGGCATTCCCCTCCTTTTGAATGGAATGACTTCTTCCATCTCTTCAACTTCCTCCATTTCTACTTCATCATCTTCAATTTCTTCTTTTACAACCTTCTTAGGTTGCCCACTGCCTTGTTCAGTAGATGGTGTTTCTTCTGCAACATCTTCAGTATTCTTTTTTCTCCCTCTACCTTTCCCTTTTGGAGAAGGTGTTGCTTTGGCATCCTCAGTAGATTTTCTGGACCTTCCTCTTCCTTTCCTTGCTGATGTTTCTTCATGTTCCATTTCCTCAAAATCTTCAACATCTTCATCACCATTTGCTACTTCTTCTATTTGGTTTTTACTCCCTCTTCCTGCTTTACTGGGGCTAGCATTGGCAGATGATCTTGTATGCTTTAGATACTGCTTCTTCTCATCCTCTTCCACAACCTCTTCAATTGATTTTGAACTTGTAGTTGTTCTGCTTTTTCTTGTTGTGGCCTTCTCTTCACTTTCATTAGACTTGCCTGATGACTGTCTTTCTCTCCTTCCATGACCTCTTGTTTCTTTTGCTGGTGCCTCAGTTTCTATCACTGAAGAATCCTCATCCTGATTTTCTTCTTGCTTCCCAACATCTTTCTCTAACACTAGCCGTGACATAGACATTTCTTTATTGGCAGAATTTGTCTCCTCCTGAGCAACTTTGGAAACTTCCCCTATCTTGATGGTCCCAACAGCAGCTTCAGTTCCTGCACTGTTCTGTTTGTTTTCATCCACCTGCTTTCTGCCTTCAAGGGATGTGTACTGTTCTGGCACTATGGTAGGCTCATTCACAGGTACTTGGTTGAGATCCGCAATAATCTGTGGGACATCGGTTGTGATACTTGCCAACTAATAACAGGATAAAGAAATCACTCATTATACCTTACTGCACAACAAAGGAAGGACCCAGTTTCAGAAATCTAACAAATTGGTTCGTATCCAAGCCGGAGCACGAGAAGTATTATTGAATAAAAACACTAAAGCTAAACGTGCCTCAGTCCAACAAGCTGTAATGGGTATCAGTGATGAAAAGGTCTCTGCCTTCTCATGCGAACATAACATCTGGCATGAGTGTTCAAGAATGATTCAATAAACAATGGAAGCTTTCTTTGTAATCTAACTAAAATAATTTCTTATAAACTATTGACCTGCTATATTTGTGAGATGCGAGCATAAGGATGACTTGTCATACTTTCTTACAGCTTTTTATTTAATCTATCATACCTGGTTTTGGGCTGACTGATCTGCCATGATAACTGGGGGGACTGCTTCTGTCCCAGGATGAATACTTCCATATGCATCACCTGAAAGAGGTTTTGGAGGAGTTGTTATTTTCTCATGAAGGATGCCTCAGTTTCGATTCAAGATCTTTCACATTTAAAAAAAAAAACAAGAATGAAACTGTCACAAAATATGCTAGTCAATTTTTGGAGAAATGCTATGATAATTATTACAGTTCTGAACAGGGGTTTTGGGGATTAAGAGCACAAGTTTGAATAGCATATTGATAGCCAACAAACAACATAATTTGTGCATATTCATGTGGTTCTACAATAAGCAAGATGATAACAATATGTACCAGTAGTCAGCATGGTATACTAAAAGCCGTAAAAACAAAGGTAAATTCCTTTGTATTGGAAAAAAAATTACAGATGGGTATTTAAATCCACTCTTTAAAAAGTTCAACTGGAAAATCTAAGGTATGAAACCCATTTATTGGCTGTAAATACAGCTGATACAATAAGTGCTCCTAATTTCGGATAGACATTTTTGCAGACACTCAAATCTTCAATGATTTTTTTTACACAAAACCAAGTAATGGTAGTCCTCTAGTTATAATTTTTTTTAACTTTAGGGAGTTTTTTAATTGAATTATCTCTCCAAGCCAGTTACTGATTTTCTCAGCACTTTGACATCTATAGCAGAACTTTAACAGTTGGGCTTTTGAAGATCCAGCCTCTATTGCATACACAAGGTAAAGTGTAGACAAACTGACATACAGATGAAGGACACCTGGCGATAACACCAGCTCACCTTTGAGCACAAAGTGCTCAGGTGAGCTAAAACCTTATTCCTTTCCTGCTAGATGTGTCATAAAATGGATAAATTGTTAGATTTGGCATATATGGGTTCTACTACTTACAATAGGACTGTGCCCAGGCAACATCAGACAGGAATACCTCTAATGTTGACTTTAGCTTTTTCTTCTTCAATAGCTCTGAAAGAAATTAATAATGAATGCAATTAATTATTTATCAGTTTTTCACTAGAATACACACAGTTACCCAAAGTTAACAACACTGTGGGTGTCATTCTCCTTTATAAAGAGAGACCAATGGAGGTTTTCTTGTCATAAACTGCTGCACATGTACATTGTAAGATTTGTTAGCCATCTTGATACAATAGACATTGTTGGGGTTTTAACCATCCTGTGTTTTATTTCTTTGTCGGCCTTTTTTAAAGTGATATTTCCATTCAAAGTGACCATCATAATTTTAAATAAATTATTAATCAGTGATTTATACTCCTAGAATAATAAACATTGCCATAGTTATAACCTAAAAATAATGATCTGTATAACAGTTTCATTCACATTGAATATAGAGGAAATGTGTAAAAATCTTTTTTGACTATCCTAGTCAAAAATAAAAAATCCGCCCTTTCAGTTATGTATATCTTAAATTGAATTTGTCAGTAACAGAAATAACTTGGTAAAACTTATTTCATATATATTTTGAAAGCATCAACTGTGTTTGAGCATCATTCTTAACTATAAACCAATGTGACCATTTTGAAGGGTAATATAACATTAAATACCATCAAGTTAGCAACATTATGGGATTTAATGGCCATCTTGCTAAGTGAATTCAATGTGGTTTTTTTTATATTCTACCAAGTAATGAATATTGTGGGGTATGTTTAACCATCAGGTGAAAATTTCTCTGTGGGCTTTTCTTATACACCATCAAGTTAGCAACATTATGGGGTATGTTAAACCATCATATGAAAATACTTCTCTGTGGGCTTTTCTTATACAACATCAAGTTAGCAACATTGTGGGGTATGTTTAACCATCATATGAAAATACTTCTCAGTGGGCTTTTCTTATACACCATCAAGTTAGCAACATTATTGGGTATGTTTAACCATCATATGAAAAAACTTCTCTGTGGGCTTTTCTTATACACCATCAAGTTAGCAACATTGTGGGTATGTTTAACTATCAGATGAAAAAACTTCTCTGTGGGCTTTTCTTATACACCATCAAGTTAGCAACATTGTGGGGTATGTTTAACCATCACATGAAAATACTTCTCTGTGGGCTTTTCTTATACACCATCAAGTGAGCAACATTGTGGGGTATGTTTAACTATCTTGTGAAAAAACTTCTCTGTGGGCTTTTCTTATACACCATCAAGTTAGCAACATTGTGGGGTAAGTTTAACCATCAGGTGAAAAAACTTCTCTGTGGGATTTTCTTATACAACATCAAGTTAGCAACATTGTGGGGTTTGTTCAACCATCAGGTGAAAAAACTTCTCTGTTGGCTTTTCTTATACACCATCAAGTTAGCAACATTGTGGGGTATGTTTAACTATCAGGTGAAAAAAAATTCTCTCTGGGCTTTTCTTATACACCATCAAGTTAGCAACATTGTGGGGTATGTTAAACCATCATATGAAAAAACTTCTCTGTTGGCTTTTCTTATACAACATCAAGTTAGCAACATTGTGGGGTATGTTTAACCATCATATGAAACAAGAGCTGTCCATAAGACAGCACGCTCGACTATTGTGGGTGTTTGCTAATAAAACAAAACTTTTATCAGTATA
>JAUMHA010002127.1:7307-21428 GCA_032359765.1 Saxidomus gigantea
CCGGTGCCTGCACACCAACCTACACCATGCACAGGATCACACACCTACAGGTGCTGGACCGGTGCCTGCACACCAACTTACACCATGTACAGGATCACACACCTACAGGTGCTGGACCGGTGCCTGCACACCAACCTACACCATGCACAGGATCACACACCCACAGGTGCTGGACCGGTGCCTGCACACCAATCTATACCGTGTACAGAAACTTACATCATGTTTCTTTTTTTAGGACTGTTCAACAATGTAAAATGTCTAAGTGCTACTTATATATGAAATAACAAATGACATACAACTAGGTATGAATTTTTGTTATTTTGATTCACTACACATTTAAGCCCCAAATGTTTCTTCATTCCACTTTTAGATCAAGTACAATGTTTCATCTACCAGTAGTGCTGTTTGCATAAAATCTTATGAATCAGCATTAAATGTGGGCCAATTGATTTTAGCATGGTCTTATTAAAGAACAATAAAGCCTAGACAAAAATAACCTGATTTATATCTTGAATAAATAATTTACCCCTCTGACACCTATAACAGTATTATATAGCTATGTAACAAAAGATCAAATATGTTTCCTGTTTAATTTCAGTTGAAATTTTTCTGCCATACAGTTTATACAAACGTTTGCATAATTCGAGTGAACTTCTGTTCTGTTTTCTACATGTTACTGTCTAGTTAAGTTAAATTAATTACACATGCTTTAAAACAAGCCTTCAAGTTGCCACAAATGGTGAATCATCTTCCACTACATGTAGGAGGAGACATCGGGACTTTCCCCCGCCACAAAATATTACTACACACGTACCATATGTTACAACTGCATCGGCAGCTGTTCTCGTAATGTTTTGTTTTCCCATTACATGAACTATGGCAAACAGATCCAATTCTATTTGCAAACAATAATACCTCATTAGTATTTCTTGAAATATGCGTTACATTTTCTGTACAGAATTTGTCCCTCCATGTCAAGCAAAATTAAAGCATATCAAATTAGAGCTAAACTCATTACAGTAATTTTATTTATTCACCAAGCTGACAATGTTTCTATCAAACTTGATCGAGTTATTTCAGATTTCTATATCAAAATCAATATACCATTGCTATATTTACAAGCATTAATTTCCTCAGCTAAAACCAACATTTGTAACAATATTGCATTGTTTTTGGCTATCCATATCTCATACCTTCATCAAAAAGATTGGAATTCACATAAAGATTGGTATCAATAACATCAACCTCACAAAATATACCTATTTTGGTGCTTTTTGCTAACTATTATAAATATATTCTATAATAAATATACATAATTACTGTTTTCATGTCAAGATCTAATCATTATTTCTACTTTGACATTCTGACGGGCAAGGCCGACAGTCATTTTCTGATAATTTACTTTACTGGTTACTAATTACCAACTGAAAAGAAAATAATACACTGAAAAAAATAATGACTAAATTTTGTCTCCAGAAATAGCACTGTGTTACATTCTAAAATATTATGAGTTCATGGTGAGAAATATTTATATATGTAGCTATATATCATGTATATGAAGCCGGTACTTGTCAAGAAATAAATGATGAAATGTCATATGTATCACAACATATACATGTTGCACACATCATAATTATGATTATTATGTGTGACATTTATACAGCTTTCCTCTAAAAAACAAACAACCACTACTGTCAAAGACATGTAACGTCCACTAGGTACTTAGTAAACTGGAAAATGTACATAATTGTTTCACATTATAAAGTGACATCTTCATTGTTTCATCTGACAGTAGCTATTCATCCCTTGAAGTTTCAAAGATTTACTCACTAACATTTCCCCTTTTCTTATATCATTTAACCATGGCATTCAACCTGTTTGTAATGCATTATGCATGACGGAGAACTTTGATTGATTCGCATGAATCATAACAAAAAAACAGCTGTTATTAATACTTTCAAAAATTACTGTGTAGCAACCAGGAACAATTAAAGTAAATGTTAAAATGTTAACATGAACAACCTGCGTGAACAACCTGCAAGCTTGTTACAGCATTAAAATGATGAACGATAAACAATGTCTTTGTTTTGTTGACGTTTCCACACCCAATGATATATTGATCACTTAATGATGTGAAAAGATCTGAAAGATTCAGTGCTGCTTGATACTGGAAAATACTTCATTTGAATATCGAATAGTAAAATTTGCTGATTACAACAAAATTTATGGTTATTACAACAAAACAAGCAGTTTTGCTATATTCCAACTGTTTAATGAGATAGTATATGAAAACTGTTTTGTCAGAAATTCATTTATCGCAAGCTCTGCGAGTGGATTACTGTGTTCCTATGAAAGTGGTCATCTAGTCCTGTTATATTCCAGCTGCATGTTGCATTATTACAGTGAACATAAACTAAACTGTTATGAAATAATGCATCTGAACCTTTACTAAGTGGTCCCCCAAAGGGTGCGTACACTTGCCTGTATTATTGTATCTCTTCAAAACAACCATTCTTAGAAAACACCTTCATTAAGCAGCTTCCTGCTTTCAAATGATCATGATTGCTGTATATAGAATTGGACTGTTCCCACACCAAAGGTCAAACTATACAAGAAGCCTACCCCTCGTCATGGCATTAATTGACATTCTTTAATCTCCTTACAAGTTTAAAAACCTGTTTCAGCAGTATTTCAAATATGTTCAGACAGGCAGCATACCTGGCTATCATTCCTGGGAAGCACCAGAACCAGACTCTCTCATCCTCTGCAAGCAACTGTCAACTTCCTTACATAAAAAGACGTTGTTAATGAGGCTCCAACCCATATACCTCTATCTATGAGAGGTTATGTGATTTATAGTCAGGAAGGACCATTGTAGTAGACATGGTGCAGGTTGCAGACTGTATTATGGAAAAAGCTGTTGAATGTTTAGTCCATACTTGGTTTTGGGGAAAAACACTTTTGTAAGAAAATGAAATATCAAGCATGCAAGAAATGTTTACCCTCTGTGTCTATTTCTTGGGCTTCTTCTGGATCTATGGCAACTGTCACAGCTGAAAAAGGGGGAATTATGGGTAATTACAGAATCATATATACACTAGAAGGCGAAATTTATAACAGGAAAGCATGGGGAGAATATTATACATGACAAAATATTTTCTACAATATGTACAAAGACAATATCCATTAATATATTTAGAACGAAGATGGTATCAGTTGAGAAGCAACAGGATAGGAGAGATGGTATCATTGTAAGATTTTCTAAAAATAGCTTAACTTCCTCTTAAATTTACTGGTCCAAATAATTTTTCTCCCTTATTATTAGCACTTCTGAAACAGACTGGTCTTGTTGAACTTTAATTATCATGTTAAATTGCTGATACTTTCCCATCTATCTGTGGCTGACTTAAACAGAGACCTTTGACACTAAAGTTTTCTTAATATTGTTACAAATTATACATAACTAAAAACGGACAGTGGGTAATAATACTGAAGATCCTACGACAGGCAGCTGTTAGCACGGAGACGTGGGTGAGGAATTTCTGTGACATGAAAACAGTCTAGATGATAACAAACTATGCAACACATCACTTATGCTATAATTAAACAGTATAATATATATAGGACAAAATTACAAACAGTATGTAACCTTATCTTGAGTATTGACTGTATTTGGGTCAGATATGAGTAAGCATTTGCAAGGTAACAGGATACTCAGCATACAGCATCAAAGAGGCACAATATACATGTATTAGGGCGATGTATATGTATGGAAGCATGTGAATGTCTAACTTACGATAAATTAGCATCAGAGGAATCAGACTCTAGATCAACAACACCGTAGTCTTCAAAGTTTTCTTCATCCGTTCTACTGCAAATATAAAACACAGGTCATTGTAATTTAGCAATACAAGTCATGTACTATGCTCTTCAATAGTCCAATATTACCCAGATGATTGGCGTGGTGCAAGAAAGTACTTCCAAACCTACAAATCTTTGTTATGGTGTTTTGGGTTTATTTTCCTTATCTTACTTTGGATTTTGTGTCAATGTATTCATAGATTATATCCCTGATTGTTACAATGAAAGTATCTGAACTACATGTCACAGTCAAATATTATCTCTTTCTTTCTACATTGATTCTAGTGAGAAACCAAAAATTGCCTAAAGAAAATAGTGCCGTAGTTAACTTAATGACATCAGGGTGAAAAAAATCAAGCAATCATTACGCAATGTTAGGGTGAGACTTTGGCTAAAATTGAAGTGATCATTAATCTCCCAGTAGTGCCAATAGAAATTCCTAGCTGCCAACAATCCCTCACAGATCAATACATTCCATTGAAGGAATCATAGCAACAAGTTACAGAATGAAAGCTCTGGAGATCTTCCTAACAAAAAACTGCCTAAAATAAGAGGAATTTTTTCCTTTTTTAAGACATCATGATAAAGTGTTCAGACAGAGCATTATTCTCAGAAGATAAAATTTAACTAAAAAACTAGCTAGCTGTAACTAAAACCAGGCTACTGTATAGCTGGCGATGGTATATTTGAAAGAATCTTACAGACCTATCAAGATATTTTTCTAATAAGATTAAGGCGTGACAAAAAATCAACACTTATGTAGGCATTGAAAGTGTTTTTGGATTAGCAGCCTGGCTTTGTAAAAGCAAGGATTTTAAAAATAGATTATAAGAATCTGGACATGACACCAACCTTAAGGAAAAAAACAAAGAAACCTTCAACCACTTCCCTGCTAAATCACTAAATGGACTACATATGACTATTAATTGTTCCTAAAACTGATCACTAAAAATTCACAGACTGAATACTGAGAACAATGCAGATCATGATCAGACATCTTTGCAGTTAGTAGACTAAGGGTCAAATTACTCTCATGTAATCAAAAGGAAAGAACTCGTCAAAGAGCTGCCCAACAATTGTCTGAAAACATTTAAATAATTTTATTGCTCAGTTATATGAATTACATTTCAAATATATTAAATTTTTAATGTATTAATAGAGGCCTATCACTTACTTCCAAACAATTAACAGGAAGATACTAATTTTAATTCATAGGAAGATATTAATTTGACATAACACTATTTCAGCCATATAAATCACGATAAAAAACATATAGCTTATAAGAATATTATCAAACCTGCATCATAAATGGAGACTAAAACAGGTTAAAGTTAAACTTAATATTATAAATATATAATATTATACTATAATGAAAAAACTGACGTCTATTATAAGTGTAGACGACCACCTTTGTCATTATAATGCCTGTTCGATATAATCAATTAGTGATTTATTATATTCCTGCATTGATTTTATAGATTGTCTGATAACCTAAAAAGCCTGCCAATTTTTCAAGTTAACCTATTTCAGCATATTTTAATACAAAGCAATCTTCTATGTTAATTTAATATTTGTAAGTGGCCATGCCTGCCTTAAAGTACCGCCACCCATACATATCATCTGGCTATCGGCTAAAGCTTGTGGTGTCCTGCACTACTGGTTTAAAAATATTTTTAATCCAGAGATTATTTAAGTGCCGTCTTAAAGCAATGAAAAGCCTGACTAGACATTGTATAAGCTAATAATTCATTGATTTATCCTAAATTTAATAACCTTTATACATTCTTGTATAAAAGGTTAGGAAGGTAGGAAGGGTAAACTGGTCAACAGCAAATTTCCACAGTATTAAAAACTGACCACCTCCCCTCCCAAAAGTACTTGCTATTAAAGCCAAACATGCCAAAGTTTTACATTTCTTAATGAGAGGAATCTTACAGAAGTGCAACATATAAGATACAGAACTGTAGCGAAAAAATGAATGACTGTCATCTAATTCATACAACATTACAGTATGGCCAAATGGCTTGAGTGGCGAACGACAGCGCGGGCCCTGATACTATAAACATACAGGCTGACTGCCAAAACGGCTGCATTGTTGTGTTACTGTATTCTTTTGGACATTTAGTATCTTCAAGTTGACAAAAACATACACATAAATGAACTGATGAAAGGACTACCAATGTCAACATTTCTATCTTAAATATACATGATATATTTCCTAACTTGCAAATAATGATAGCGCTATCTGTCCACTCACGAAAGTATCTTGATTAACTTAGTGGTCACAATTTTAACACCACTGGGATAACAGCAAGACCATTCTTTAATCTTCTGATAAAATTGATAATTTCATTACTTTAAGTTGTTTAAGTTTACATTCACCCAGTTTTGTTACATTTTATTAAGTATTTAAGAGCAAGTCTTGCAATCTAACAGGATTTGAATGAAAGTATTTTAAGTGCTATGTTTCACATCTTTGCAATTTGATTACACAAAATCCATTTGAAATAAATTGTGCATCCTCCCTGGCATATTTTTTTTTATTTATACTGATTTATTTATTCTGGATTGCGAAACAAAATCTTCAAAGTAAGATTATTCACTCTCTAGACACATTTCAGATTAAATTGATCTCTAAGAGCAAGGAGCACATTGTCATTTCAAATTATATAAATCTCAAAGAGAGAGAGAGGAGCTATATGGAAATATCTGTGTCTTGCCTAAGGACACAATGCCATTGCACTTGTGGGGATTGAACCCGGACCCTCTTATCCTTAGGCAAATGCGCTACTACCGAGGCTCCACTTTACTAACTGAATTGCATTTTTGATGCTTTTAAGAAAAACAAAGTTTAGAGCAGAATTGCGTAAAACAAAGTTAAAGTTGATCTGATGGTAGTGACACTTCGGAAAATTAAGTTAATGAGCTTAAAAGGTAAATTAGGGAAAAGTTTGCTGTCAAATACTATTTCCATGCAATTTATCAAACTATCTTTAAATTCAGTTTCTACAGATGCTGAAGTTCCCTTAGTACTATTATAAACAAATTGCTGAATCTTTGCCAAAAGTTGAAGAAATTATCTCAAGAAGCATTTGAAACATCTCAAACATGCTCTGCAAATTTACAATTGTTCCTAAATAACTCATCAAAAACCCAAACTGAAGCTGGCCCTGTCTCAATACTATTTTGTAATATGCATTAATTTTGATACTATCTCACCTACATGCATTCAAAATTTAATTATATTTCTATTCATCAGTAATTCATTATTCATAAGTTGTAAATATTTATATCACTAGTGTTACAACAATGTACCTCAACTTCTATTCACTACTCTGGATGATTGCTTCCTGGGGTTTCTGACCAGTACGTGTGCCAAGGAAGGGTCTGTGGAGGTCAAGGTACGCAACAACGTCTCCACCTACATGTTCTTGGAAAAACATGTTGCCAGCATGAATCTGTTACTGCATGTGGTCTTATATTTAAAGCAGATCTAAATTAGGTCTGTTCTGGGAAGTCTGGGACAACAATCTCATTAATAACGTAATATAGCATCAAATGCAATTCAGGTTTCTAAGACGAAAAAAAAAAATCTGGAAAACTTAATATGTTTGGAAATTTATACTATTTGACACATGCTTCAAAATATGGAAGCTGAAGATAAGCATACATCATATGTTAGACAGCAAGACAGGACTGGAGTATATAGCACTTGACTCTATACTCCAGTGTGACGGGTTCAATCCTATTCAAACGTTATTGACTGAATAGAAAATAAAGCATTTCATACGTGCATATCATACACACTGTAACAAACATCTTGTCATAAACGTCCACACCAAACAGCTGTGAAGCAGAACAGCAGAATTACTTGCTGCCACCTCAACAAGGGTTAACGCGCTACATATATGTATACCTTGTTGCTGAAGATCTTCCACTACTGTGACCATATGAAGGCAGAAGATGACGTCGAGAAGTTTCTGGGGTTGAAAAGTCAATTAGAAGTTGGCCACCATCTTCATCTGTGTTTGTGTCGTATTCGTTGAAAGTAAATGCACTGGCTTCTGAAGTATCCTGAGCCTGAAATCAAATCAAACATACTAGTATAATACATGAAGAAATCTTATGGTTCCCTGCAGTATCAGTGCACACGGTTCCTTGCAGTATCATGTTAAAACAGACACTATTAAAGGTCCATACTGTATCATGGATTCCAAGAAGTATCATGTAGTTCCGGACAGTATCAGGTAATAATCAAATGATACTGAGTAGTTTAATGTAACAACAGAATCAAGGTCTTTTAATGCAAATGGTTTTATTATGTTGTTGTATGAGTTTTACGCCCGTTCCAACCATATTTTGTCATTTTAACAACGTTTACACAACCAGCGACTCTAACCAATCAACCACATAGACAAACTATGGTTTAGTTATCAAATCATTTACAATTCACTTCACACAAATTTATATATAAACTAACTTTTTATTTACCTGTTCTTTATTGGCATTATATTGACTTTGTATGCTTGATTTTAATATATACAAGGAAGATATTTTGATATAATAAATCGTATTATCTTCAAAAGGAAGTTTTCAGCACGCAATTCGCATGTATCTGCATTCAAATTCAACCGGGTTTGTTCCTTTTAAAGTCGCATACAAACACAGAAAATAAACTACGGAAGTAAATTTTATCTACCTGCTTATCTGATGATGTCATTTCAAAATCCCAGTTACAAATATAAAAATAAGCAAGTTACACCCACACTTTGTACAACAGTCTATGCACTTAAAACCAGTTTCTTTGTTTCGCTATATATAAAGCTCACAAGCTATATATATAAAACTGTAATATCACTCTGACAGACACAGTTCTTACAAACAAAACTGTCTACGAATTCCCAACGAGAAGGCTAACGACTATAAAATTCCTTTAACAGCTTCTGCCAGACTGACTCCAAAACCAGGATTCCTTCCGCCAGATCTGTCATTAATCATCACTGAGTCTAGGAAATTCTTCCACTTGACTTTACTCCATTTCCTGTATATTTTTGCTAGGTCCTACTATCAATTAAGAAAGTTGTTTCTCAATTTCATACAGTGAAAATCTTCACACAGACGAAAACTGTAAACTGATGATTTTTCTGGCATGCAACAAGTCTTCAGGAATCTCTCGCTTGATTCGATATAAAACTGAACTCCGAATCAATATTATTCATCTTTTCAATGTGGCGCATTTACGGTTGTTATTTGAAAACTCCATCAGACATTCTTATCAAATATTTTATGTATGACATATCCTAAACATAATGAAAGTAAAAAAGCCCCGAAGAAAAGTACCAGCAGGCATTAATTAAAAATTTAATTTAAAAGTGACGACATAAAGTGTTTAATATAAACAAACATGTATAATGTACATACACAATGACAAATACAAATGCATATGTGACATGTACAACTGTATCGCAGTCTAGTGTCATTATACATTATATTTTTGCACCAAACATTTTCTAGTATATGTGTGTAAAAATCCAATTAGCAGGAGTTAATGGAATTTTCAGAGACAATAAAGTGTTTAATAATTCAGAGAAATTGTACCATAGACTGGTATCATACTGTAGGCCTGCTACCGGTATTTGTGTATCTTCAATCCCCTGTGACCAGTGGTCTACAAGTGGAACCAGAGAGCCTCAGACTGGTTCATTCCCAGAAGTGCATGTGTTTCTGCATTGACACTTCATTTATGCTTAGATTGCATTACTGTGTTTTAATCAATTGATCTCTGCCATGGAATATCAGTACATATTGATCAGTCCATGTGGAAAACAGGTCCATGTTAACTTTATTACACAAAAACATGAAGGCCAGGTACTGGTATGTATGAAAGATGTCTTCTGTGTGGTGAAAGTATACAAAGCAAATCTGACAATTAAAATCCTGGCAAAACATCACACAAAATAAACAAAAACTACTTTCTTCGAATCTATATTCTATAATAGTATAAGTGTTTTTCAACTTTAAAAAATCAAAACAAGCGACAAGTATCAACACAGCTAGTAACTGTTGCTGTTAAACTCCAATAGTTGCTGGACCCTCTTCTCACATATTATTCACAGTCCTTACTCATTCTTATTTATTCATTTACAATTTTCTGTCTGAAGGCTATCTATTAACTAACTTTATTCATTTTTCAGAATTCAACAATTAATGCAGACCAAGTGTGATAAAATTGTGCCCCAAGCACTGGCTGTTACAGAAAGTTTATGTTCTATCTTAGTACTGATAAGAAGTAAAGACTATATACTTACAAGTGACCACTCTGTACTGCATTTTGAATAATGCAAGGACTATTTATAAACCATAGAATAATTACCTAACCATTTTGAACAACAGTTTACCCTTAATCAATGCAGATCAATATCATATTGTTCAACGTTTAATTAAAATATATTCAATTATCTAGGGACAAAGCAATAAAAGGCAAAATACTACATTTATATCCTCCTATGTAGTTAAAAATCAGTCTTTTTTTCTTAGTCAAATTATGTCTATTGCCCATTCCACAGTGTTTCAGTTACTAACAGGCAGTTTTATTAGAAGCCATTAATTCTGAGAAAGACTAACACTAGACCTCCATCCTCCATAAGAAACTGTCAATTTTCTCACATCAAGGGTAAGACTGATTATTGCAGGGCTCAAACGAATGAACCCTTATTTGGGCTCAAACCCATAACCCCTAATTAGTGAGAGGTTTAGTGATTTTAAGTCAGACACAGCCAAGAAAATACATAATTGTATGGAAAAATGAAAGATTCATCAAACATACTGACCTCAGGTGGGGACTGTTCTGAGTATATCTGGAATGAGTTGATGAAATCGCTATGGTTACCACTGTTTGTTGGCGTTGACTGTTTCGATGCTGCAGAAATATACTCAAACATATTAGATTACTGAATTAATAACTCTTTCATATTGATATTAATCAAGATACGAATGTAAATCTTTATGTGATGCAAAACTTAGATAGGTATAAAACCAGAATATGAAGGAGAAAAAACATTATCCGTTTAGCATAAACTTCATGTGCAAAACTGTTTAAGTTCCTCTTAGTTTTATTTAACCGCAGCTTAACATCCAATGTAGACATTCAGTTTGCACTTTAAGGTCCACATCCTTTTACATAGTTTAAGAATTTTATTAAAACATTCCAAATTTATCTCATAGGGGAACTAAACTTATTAATGAAAACATAGCAATGCAGCTATCTCACAAAAATGTAATCACATTACCATTTTTTTATTCCTTAGACTGGTATCTACTGTGTCTTACATACTATTTTCAGAGTATCTATTATGGAACAGTACGGGTTTAAGTTGCATTTTTGGGGGAGAAAATTAGATACAAAAACAGTGGAATTTAAACTTTAAGAATCTGGACTACATAATTTATTATATATGTGCTGGCACAAAAATGAGTTCCAAACATGGAACGGCTGACAGTAACTGTTTACTCTCATAAAAATGTTTTGAAAATCAGGGGAATGTTGGAAGTAATGCTGAGGGTCAATAAAACAAGAACCGACTGTTTTACGCATGTTAGAAAATACTGACCAATAGACCTCATGTGTTAAATGTTTGCAATAACAGTAGTCCCAATAATTATGAATCCATTCTTCTTAACATCTTCAAGAATTTGACCACAAAGATGGCCTTATATTTCATTAAACCACCCTAACTTAATACAATTTATTGTTAAATGTCATACTCAAGAACTAGATAATAATAAATGTGACACTCAAGAAGCAGACTACAATCATCTTCAAACAATTTTATAGTTTTCTTTGTGAAGCAATAATATGAAAATCTAGCTGACACTACAAAGCACTAATAATAAAGAACATAAAAATAACACTTAATAAAATCTGTACTGTTCTACATCAGAATATAACAAACAGGCGTCCAAAGAGTAAAACAAAGGCGGCACTCTGCCCATATTCTGAATTTTTACTTTTTGTAAACAAGGAAGATAAAACAGAAGGCATAATATGACAGCTCACCTTGTACTTCTAGTATTTGTTTAACACCTTGACAGAAATCTGTGAAGCTGACCTTGCCTTTACCCTCTGGGTCCAGCAACTGGATGATGCCAATCACTTCCTGGAATGGTTACAAAAACTATTGTGTTTATACTGTATAATAAGCTGACAACAACAGTTACTGTTCCTTTAAAATTTTAGACAGATGAACATTCTATAGACTACAGAGTTTCTGCATTCTTTTGGCTTCAGTTTATACTTATCTGTGAAAACTTGATCAAAGAAACAGATCCTCTCCTAACTTATATAAATCACCCTCAAGATACCATGCATAATGGAATCAATTGCTCAATAGAGAGACAGAGAGCCAGCAATTTTCATTACTTGTACCCATTTACAGGTTCAAATGACATGTCAGTATCTTCCCATACCCGTCACCTTAAATGAACTAAATACTAGTGACTAGAGATTGAGCCCGGGTTCTCTGCCAAAAATCTCTGGGTTACTAAGCTGAATAGCTAATGATTACTTTCAATGACAGAGTTTGGCTACACAATCATGTACATCCTATAAATTCTTCACAAAAAAATGAGTTGTTTTCAAAACATCACCATATAATTTGACTAATAAACCTAAACAAAGGTGTTACAATATGCTAAATTTTGTGCTTTAACAAAATGCCATTTTAATAACAAAGGTTTCAGCATGCATTTGGAAGCATTGCTGGATTAGTTAAATGTTGCATAGAGATCCTTATCATCAGCTTTGTTGAAACCTGTTTTCATGTTTTGAAATATTTACATTATGTCGCTGAACTTATTACCAAAATTTTTAATATATAAAGAATTCAATTAATCCATTAATCTTTTGAAACTGTAATTATAGGGTATAGTGTTAGACTAGCATATCTCTTAATTCATTAATACTGAATTAACACCATTCATTTCAAAACATTTATTACAAAATTAAAATATCAAGGGCCCTTCATGGCATGATACCTGTAGAGAACTTCGTCTACAACTTTTTCATACTCTTTTATGAAAGCACCCCCCTCCCTGTATCTAGAGATGAATTGGCTAATTTTTCAGTAGAAACCACAAACATGCTTTGTCTGTGTATGTCTCTAGACACTTCTATATCAAATGGGCCCCTCTTACCATCGCACTTACCAGAAACCTGTTTTGTAACTCTCTCTCAACTTTCTGGTAAGTAGATTTGTATATCTCGCAAAGTTCTCATAAGTTACAATGTTTTATAAGACAGGCCTTTTATCACTGTATGAGACTTTTCTCATTCTAAATCTGGCTTGCTAGACCGTAGTTAAATACATGAAACAACTTTAATATTACACAAAACAAACTTAGTTATATGGCATTTCAAATAAATCTTTAGTATCTCTTTCAACTTTTGTGAAAGGTTCACTTTGTAAAAACCCCTAATTACAGAAGTATCTTATCAAATGATCTATCAGTTTACACTGTAGAGAAAAAGTCAAAGAGAGCAAACTGTTTGAAATAGGTGTATATGTTAATACTTTGAGATAACCATCAAATATTTGGAAAGTAAGTTAAATATAACCCTTGTTCAAACTGCAATGTATTTATATATGCATGTTTGCACACAATGTACATGTATGTTTCTTAGTCTATCTTCTGACTTTAAAATGTAACAAAGGTTAAGTAGGGTCTTCTAAACAATTGCTGACTCAAGTAAATCTGAATTGACATCCAGATTATTTTTATTCTGAAACTAGTCTCAGTCAGCAGTAATCTAATTTGCTTCTCTTATTGAATAAAATAAGAATCTGTATCTATAGGATTTTCTGATCAGAATTTAGGCTGATTTCACTTTTGCAGCCAATATAATATTATCATGTATATGATTAATAATTCTGTAAACATTAAAGAAAATGATGTCTCCTTTACAACATTGGCACGCAATCCTGCTAACGCTGTCAGTGAAATTTGTTCATCGAGAATGTCTTAGCAAGAAATGAACATTTCGAGTTTTCGTACTTGTGTACAGAGGAAGTGGTAAAGCAATACAGAACATCTGGAAAATATTCAACTGCCTAATGCTTTAAAAACATTAAATAAACATGTAAACTTGTTAGGAAATTAACAGGAAGAAAAAACCCACAGAGAGATATGCATAATAGAAGGTCTTGCCGAGTTCACCAGGGGAAATATCCCACGGTCGGCAGGAACTAAAAACATTTTTTTAAC
>JAUMHA010002128.1:0-10002 GCA_032359765.1 Saxidomus gigantea
TACTTCCCTTTTTGTATGTTTTCTTAGACAAACTGATTATTTTAATGTTTCCAAGGCAGCCAAGCTACCAAAATAAATTTTCTACTAGACTGTACATAGTCAGATAAGGGTTAGCATCAGTTCGTTACACTATACTATAGTCTGGCAAATAAATAGGACTGATACTAGTGGAAAAACCACGGCTGAGATCGGACTGAAATATTTATAAAAAATAATGTTACTAAGATATCATAGCATTTTCGGATATCTTAGACATACCACTTATTGACGTAAACCGTTTAGATATTGTTGTTACACTTTGAATGCATCCCGACCGCCATCTGTAGGCAATATATGGTAACTCTGACAAGGCTTTGTTTAAACAATAAGTCTTTTTATCGACTTAGAATTTCGGTTAAAACTTTTGCACCAGTCAATGTTTTGACTTTACCATTTGGAATAGTACTTTCAAAGTAGAAACAAATGTTTACCGTGATGGGCCAAACAGGTAGGCAAGAACTACTTACAGAGTCAAGGATTTCTTTAGAATTATTTCTCTTTCCGACAACAAATATTGGTTAAGTGTTTCGTACCAGATCACTTATTGGAGTTACCATTTCAGATATTACTTTAAAAAGTGGAATGTGTGTACACCGCCATGACACCAACCTGTAAGCAAGAGTAGATAACTCAATCAAAAGTATTTAAATTGTACCTAGAAATTCCTAGATAAATTATTGTGTACATCTGGCACCGTCATGTACATAACATTAACCACTTTCAGTTTTAATTAAAAAAGGATGCCGTGGTGTTCAAGGATATCACCCAATTAAGGTAGATAACTCTTGCATTAATATCTAGCTACTCACGGCACTTGTTTACACTTTGAAAATGCACATAGTCTTGTTTTTCGTTTTACTGCCAGATGTTTATTTCTAAAAAGGCCTAGCGCGCTGTCTTACATACAGCTCTTGTTTACAATGCTGACTCATTACGCACAGACATTCTGAAACATAATTAAGGGCACCAGTATGTAATATGCTATTATTGTGTATAAATACAAATGTATATATTTTTAAACTTTACGACTTAATCTGAAATAATTTTTTTTGAAAACATTTCAGTAAATGCTCAAGGTCAATCGACTCTGAATTCTCTTTAGAAAATTATAATATAAAGAGGACAGGCCGAAATGGGTATGGAAGAGGCATGTGCATTTATATGTAAAGTAATTATACTTGTCATCTCGTAAATGAACTCTTCAGTTGTGATCTTGAAGCTACATGGGTTGAGATACTTTGCCTAGAAGCAAACGAATTGTATGTGGTTGCTTGTACAGACTACCGTATCCCAAAATATTTAAGAACTCTTAGTACATGTGTTTACACATGCACTTTATTGGGATATATACTTTTACACCATTCATTTGAGAAATTTAAGCGTTTGTCATAATTAATAAGCATCACATTATAAGATTTCTGAAAAATAGCAATAAAGACATTTTCAGATTAATTTAAGTAAGAAATGATATATGGCTTGACGTGTATTAGCGTAATTAAATCATTCCTTGATGGTGATGTGCCGGGTGGAATTATTGACGAGGGCGAAGCCCGAGTTTATTATTACGCTTCGCCCTCGTGAATTATTACTCAGGCACATTACCGATGCGAAATGCTTCATTTTCTATAAAGCACTCCAAGCCATATGTTATTTATTTCGATTCTTACATGCCGAATTCATGTAAACTGTCGTAACTACTAAGGACCTTAAAAGTGTGTTATGCGGCATCAATAGTGGCTGTTGGAACTCAGTCCCCTAGTTCGGGCCAACATTCAATAAAACACAAATTTATATCATACAAACTTATTTTTAGTTCAAACATCTAATATAAAATGTACATCACTGCGACAGGATGCAGAACAAATCAGAGTCAGAACCTAACAAAGTAGACAATCCATTTAAATGCGTATCGGTAAACTTTAACTGTACAACGTTTTCACGTGGAGTAATAGAGCATAACAGGTTAATGTATTTAGACAAGGCTAGATATTGTCCTGGAAAGGACGAGACTTGCCTATTTATCATACCACTATTATGACTTTTAATCATTATTATACATTTTTATTTTAATTCGGGGCACTCATTTCTGAAAATACGGTAACCTTTTTG
Organism: Saxidomus gigantea; assembly: GCA_032359765.1. Taxonomy (NCBI): domain Eukaryota; kingdom Metazoa; phylum Mollusca; class Bivalvia; order Venerida; family Veneridae; genus Saxidomus; species Saxidomus gigantea. Next base: position 2,149 of record JAUMHA010002128.1, read on the forward strand.
TACAACATAGGTATACGCAAAACAAAGTAGTCCGAGGTTATATATCAATATTTTTATAACACCACGAATGTTTCGGTACAATTTGCTTTTACATTCAAGAGATATTCAGCAAATTCAATAAAACAATACCAACAATAAATACCAACAGTGCTGAACTGGCGTAGGCAAATACCACCATAAATCTTACTTTTATGAATATTGACTGCTACTTTCCATTCATTACAATAATTAGATAGGATATTTAATTGTTGTTGTAATCCATTTACAGTATCTGCTGTTAAAGCTATATCGTCAGCAAAAAGCAAAATTAAGACTTGTACAAGATCTGGTGTCAGCTGTATAACAGAAATGCCACTGTTTGCTTAAGCAGTATATAATTCGTTGATAAGGAAAAAAGAATCGGCCCTAACGCAATCCTACAGGGCGACCAAATACATCACTATAGGCCGAGTTACTACGGACACGAGCTTTAACTGAGTCATAGATACTCTTAATAGATTGCAATAAACGATCTTTACCACTATTTTTACAAGTACAATGAATTATGTAGATCTATCGGCACTATCAAAAGCTTTTTTGAAGTATACAAAAGCCACATACAACTTTTTACGTTTTTTACATATATGTTTAAGAGCTAGAAAGTATAAAACAAAACTGTTATCAATTGTAGAATATCCTGCACGAAAAACACCTTGAGACTCTGTAATTTTATTATATGCATTATAAAAAAAGTAAGGCGTTTATTTAGAATATCTACATATACCTTACATAAAACTTGCAATAATGCTTTAACCCTATAGTTGTCAGGATTATGTATAGGTCCCTTTTTATGCACAGGTGTTGAAAACATGTTTAACATGTACCATTCTAGGCTGATCGGTATCGTAGTTACCATATCTCTTAGGTACATTTTTTTCAGTTAAAATAAAATCATCTAGATCAGTTGTGCGTGCATTAAAATCGCCGCATAACAACAAATTAAATTCATGTAAAGAGTCTGTGATCATAATTTCACTGTCTAAGCACTGTATACCAGATTCAGTATCGTCTTCATAAAATTGGGAACCTACAGGTGGAAGGTTATTACATGCATACAACAAGATTTTATCACATCCAATTATTTGCTTGTCAATTTGTAGAATAACACCGTACTTAAAATTTGGACTTACTTGTTTCACATAGTCAGCCAAAAAAGTTTGTATCAAACAAATAACCCCTCCCATATTTCTACCACCCTTCTTTGACCTTTTAGCTGGAGTAATAAATGGAAAATAGTCACTTAGTACTGTACCAATGTTATTTAAAGCAATTGCCCATGTTTCTGTGAAACCAATTTTATCAACCTGATTTATATAGTTAATAAATAAAAAGTCATCCAGTTCACTAGTCAAACCTTCAATTTTCCATTCTACAAATGATATTTTATAGTCATCATTGTTAGGTATAGAACCTTGGCCTGGTCCCTATCTAACATTGGTCGCTGATTCATTCAAATCTACCACTGTATTGAAACAAGAATTGAAACTCAAATTCATATCTGTGCTACTTTTGATCATATTCTCAGTCAGAGTACAGTCACCCCGCTTAAAGAAATGAGGTCCTATAACATCATTAGTGTTACTGTCCTGTAAAACTGTAATTTTCATCATTTTGAGGGCATTGAACATATTCTGCTTGAGAACATCCAGTAGTAGTTTCAGAAATTTGAGGACATTCAGTTAGAACAGAAGTAGTCTTCGAATACTCAGACACCTTAGAATCTGTCAATATTTTTGTAACATTGAATTGTTTATTTTTTTCATCAAATTCCTCATCAAAGATTGGCTTCAGATTCAGTCTTGTCATTAATTTTTACCATGTTCATCATTTCAACTTTCAAACATTACTAATACTAATACACATTGAACGTTCACATAACTGTAAATGAAAACGGTTTTTTTACTGGATCATGCCAAATTTCAGATTAAACAGTGCTAATTGAGTATAAACTATAGACTGAAGTAAATAATTAATATTAATTTATATTAATGTTTTTTTCTGCTCTAACTCAGATTTTTCACTTAGAAGTGTTCTTTATCTATGTTTTTTATTTTTGTTTGTCTAAGAGCCGAAGACGTTTTTTAAAGATTTAAGAGTTTGTGTAATTAACGAATTATGAGTTATACTTTTCAAACAAGTTAATCATTTAAAAATCATTTTTTATGCCATAACATATTTTGTTACAAATAAAGTTGTTTTATTTAGGATGTTTTTATCTCATTTTTGTAATGCTTTTAGTGTATAAACATTGTGAAAGTAGTCCGGCAAAAAATGGAAAAGTCATTGGGATGACGTAAACGTTTTCATTTATACATTTGTCTCTGGGAATCAAAATACTGCAACAGTTAGTTCTGATATGTCTTGGCCTTTAACAGGATGACGAATATTCTAAGACGTAACTGTCGCAATCGATAATAGTTTTAGCTTCTGAATCACAACTGTTTCAAGCGAAGGATATATTTATACGTATATTCCTTTAATTCAGAAGTTTTCTTTTCTGCGCAGGTGAAAAGTCGATAAGACAAGTCGGAAGGAGTTACTTCCATATCCGAAACTCCGTCTACTTTTCCGAGTACTATAATCATATAAGAGCACTTATATTGACTGTAGAAATATAGCATAGGCATATAAGAATAAATACTAAATGGTTATCATTTATTTTAAATGATAAAGTTTTTTGAAGCATAGTCCCGTTTTAAAACTAGTTCAGTGTCTGTATAAGATAGCATTGCACCGATAAAAGAGGTTTGAATTAAACTGAGAACTTATCAGAGGATCAGTCAGAAAAAATTACATTGCATTCAGAATAGAAGTAAATCTTTCTATTCGGACCGAAAGAAAAAAGGTACAACTTTAAAAACATTTGACATTTTAAAAATAAAATAAAAATATTATCTAAGTTGCTTAAAGAAACTTTTAGTTGATATTTTTGAAAGCTAAATGTATCACTAACGGTGATGAAAATACCCAAATATTGTAACGACATGTTTATCATACCCTTTTATTTACCGCTTTAACATGCTTTAGCACAGTAATGGAATAAGAACACTGCATATGGGTGCTGGACGCTTACGATTGCGCTTCCTTTGTAAGAAAATGTTAGAATGTTCAAGAAATTCTAGTCAAAACACTATCCAAGTACAAACTGCCAATATGCTCAAGCAACCTTGGTACCTCAGTCATATTTAATTTCGTTGTTTTTCAGTCAGTGATTGCTGCGTAGGAGTGCATTCCGCCACCTCCAAAGAAAAAATCGTATTTCAATGAAACTTATGCGGATGTATCAGTTTGCAAAATAATCTAGAAACTGATAATCACTGTGGGGTTTCACTGAATTCTCGCCGTAGGCAACTTAAGCATAGAGCGGACGCATCTCTTTGTATATACTATTCATGAAAAAAATCAAAGAACACTTACCCAATGAATCATTATAAGGGCAAAACCTGCAAAAAATATGCGCAACCATGCATGCTAATAAAGTTTTCTGTGAACTTCCTCTGAATTATAATCAACGGTTGCTGAAGGATGGTACGAAGGAATATCTGTATATACATTATGTATAAAAAATTAAAGGGCACTAATCTAATTAAAAACATAATAAGAACATAACATGCAAGAAATATGCGCAACCAAGCTTGCTAATAAAGTATCCTGTGAATTAAAGCTGGCTTCTAATCAACGGATGCTGAGAAATAGAACATACAAATATTTATATGTACATTATGAATGGCAATTTCAATTACTCAATGAAAAAACTTTCTGATAGCAACTGTCAAAGGCTATGCTCAACGTCTTCTTGGTATTACAAACGTTGGTGAGGTTTCATTTATTTGGTTATCTTTTATTATTTGATGGGCGGTTTAGAGGCAAAGAAAACCGTTCAAATAGGATGCTTCTGGATTAAATCCTATATGCAGCAACAAAAACAAAACTTGCAGTGTTTGTACTAGCAATTCATCCAACTCTGTCACTTGAGGGAGAGCGGACGAGCGGTTGGCCACGCGTGTTTCCGACATAGCCCGTATACTTCGTATCTTGGGGTATAAATGAGGAAGAATCCAAATCATTATGGAAGCATTCAGGAGATTTATGTATACCATCCAGCAAAAAAAGTTCTGAAACCATAGACATGGGAATTAATGGTGATATTATTCATTTTCATTACTGTGACTTCAGAACTTGTTAAGATGTTATAGAAAAGATTCATTTGAGTGCAGGTGATGATCTTAATAATCCGGCCTCATACAACATATATTCAAATAAGGAACAAAACTTTTAAATATCCAATGCATCAGGATTACAACCGGTTTAGATAACATCCCGTCTCGCCTTTTAATAGATAGTGTATCTTTTATAGCTATTCCACTTACACATAATACATTTGTATATTATACAGGGAGTTGTGCCTGATTCATATGAAAGCTGCAATGCAAGTGCCGTTATTCTTTACAAAATGAATGATAATGTTTAGGCCGATATTTATCGGCCCGTATCACTTTTGTGTATTATTTTCAAAAATATTGGAAAGAGTTTCAAATTGCAATGTATATTTACATTTGACAGAAATACACTGGCCTAATGAGTTCCAGGCTAACATCTATGTAATGTATGTGGTTGATAACATAAGATTGCAAAGGCAATGCCGTCGGTTTTATCATTGTTTGACTAAGAAATGGATTGCGACGCAGTCGATCATGCTTTAGTTATAATGAAAAATTTAGAATGTTAGGTTAAAGTCTGGATGATCTCTAATGATTTCTGTCACACTCACCTGAACGCCAGTCATGTATCGGTAACACTGACATTATTGTATCAACATCTAGTGTCACCTGTGCGGAGCCTTAAGTGTCTATATTGAACCTCTTTTTACATATGGTAATGACACGACAGGTTTTGTAAAAAAGAAATTATTTAATGTATGCTGGTGACTCAGTTTTGTTTGTTTCTGTCAAGAGTACAGTAAATACAAAACGTTTATTAATCGAGAATATGAATATCTTCTCTGAAAAACTGATCAGAATTTAATATAATTTGAAACAAATATTGACTCTCGATCAACATTACTAAACTGAATTGACTCATAATTGAAATGAGACTCCAAGTGGGGTGGGACTGTTTTTTCTACATAAACGATAAGAAACTTCTGTATCGTCTGGTCAGAATTTAATATCATTACTTAATAACCCCCCATAAAAAATGTTTAAATGTAGCTGATCCCGCCCTCTGAGTGGAACTGTTGTTTTATATAATAGAAATTAAACTAGTGGTCAGAATTTTATTTTATTTGACAGATATGATCACCTTAAGACTCTCAAGCAAAATGCTAAAATGTTTTGGATCCTTTTCAAAATTTTTTCATGAGCAGAAACTAGCAATAACAAATTATTATCTGAAATGACTGGTCAGTAATTAATTTCATTTTATTATCTCATGACCTTCTTGCAAAATTGTAAAGGAAGATGATAGCTTACAAAGGTAGGCACTACTTGGATAGGGCTGTTTTAATGTATAAAAATTAAGATTATGAAAAACTGTTGTTAGAATTTAATTTCATTTTAGGACATGTATAGTCTGTTTTGCACAGACAATTTATTCCAAAGTTAGATACAAGTCATGAAGGTATAATCGTAGGTTGCAGATGTTCTCTGTTGACTAAGGTGAGCGATATAGGGTCAAAGGCCCATTTGTTCAAAAATCAAACACTGGTACTGTTTCAGATTACCTGAGACAATCTTTTATTTCAACCATTTTTTTCCACAGTCACAATGCAACATCCCTAGAATTAATGGCTTTGATGAACATCATTCTTTTTCAATGAGTGTTCTCTATAGAAGGAGTTACTATCAGACATTTTATATATTTCTAACCTAAGAACGTAAATTTGTAGGTAAAGCAACGTCATGTTAGTTGATTGTAATATATTTACAATGTGTTTGAATTAAATATGTTAATTATCAATTGTGATATTTGAGTACAGTTTTCAAGAATAATTACATTATCTCGAGGAGGCGTAGCCTCCAAGTAACAACTGCTCGAGCAAACAATCATCTACCTAATTTATGTATTGTCAAGCATTCTATACATCTTTATTTTAATAATTTTCTCGGTGGTTTATCAAAATATAACGGTGAATTATATCCCGATAAACTCATTGCCCATTGCCCATAATTGAAAATTATCAAAATGTGTTACCCGGATTAACTCGACAAAAAGTATACCGAACGTACTGAATGCCGCAAACCACACGACGATTACGTCGTTAAAATGACGTCATGTTTGCGATGCTTTTTGATGACGTATCTTGACATTTTCGACATTTAATTGGAATAAATTCGACAGAAGTAGAGTTTGAGACATAAAGTAAACAGAAAAAATCATTCGTATCGATGTAGTATCACGATAATTTCACTTGTTAACACCAAAGGTAGTTATTTTCACTCGTGGCTGCGCCACTTGTGAAAATGTCACTTTTGGTGCCCACTCGGCGAAGAAATGATAACGTGATATTACACCGAAACCAAAAATTACCTCTTTATATTAAAACTGCTATCTATTTCAGATAGAGAATAGTTTTAATTTCTGCACTCTTGTACAAAACAAGGTATCGTAATAGATTGATTTGCCTTATGTAGATTAATCCTAAAATCATGATACAAATTACATATCTATGTTTTGTGCTGTACTAGTAATCATATTCAAATGATTTTAGAATGTTGGCCAGTATTCGTTTTTTTCAAAAATATTTACAATAAAAAACGAAATGCAGATAAATTGTATTTTTACAAAGGAAGTTGGTTATTGATTTCATAAGTTATGTAACAAACATTTTACCGAACAAAACTTAAAAAAGATATCATCAGAATTTGAATTAGTGTTATTAATAGTACTTCATTATATTAACTGTGAGATAAATTTATTAAATACATTCATGTCTAATGCATAGCGGTAAGTTAAATTTGTTCTGTGATGTCATTTTTAAGGCTGCTTTGAAATTGCAGGGTGCAGGTTGTACTTAACCAGCAATTGAAAACCTTCTAATTTGTTATATGAATACATATATAGCTTTGGGTTTGAATAGTATTATATAAACAAAGAAAATACAGTCCTACCTCTCTAAACAACACCTCCGAAAAGCAAAATGTTATTGTTTTATTTCCCATAGCAGTTATATCTTAACAAATTAACCTCCCCAGAGCTATAACCTCTCCACACCAAACAAAAATTGATATTCCCTTTGGTGTTGTCGTGGGGAGGTTGCATTGTATTACTATCTTGTGATCAATGAGATTACGTCCAGGAAAAACAGAATTTGTAACAACAAGGTCTTTACCGTTTTAATGCAAACTGTTCTCCAAATGATAACTCGAAATGCAATATTTCGTCTGTTTACTTACACATCTCATCTGACAATGTTTCATAAATATATCTCTCTACATATCCTGGTAGAATTATTATTTTGCTGTAAGGAACCCTGTTCCTTCTAATACATATATCATTGTATATTGTTCTGTAAAATCGCTTTATTACTTGAATTTAATGTTCAATAATACTAACATTATGAATGAAAAAAGAAGAGCAAAAAAACAATTCATCGTTGTTTCCTATTTTTGATTTTTTATATTCTACTATTATAGGAAACTCTTTGCATTTTCACAATCCGGTACTGATAACCCAGCATTTTCTTTTATCGTTAAAGATTTGTTATTATACATATATGTAACAAATTATCGTATTTATTCATAGATGTGTGTGATGTATTTCATATTCAGTTTTCCCGCAATTTGACGTGACTATAGTTCAAATGTATACGACGTT